>BQNB010020977.1:21781-61417 GCA_026074375.1 Tanacetum coccineum | reverse complement strand
AATGGATTGTCAAAACGCAATGGATTGTCAAAACGCAACAAACTTTGTGGTCAAAACGCAATGATACTTGTTGTCAAAAACGCAATGATATCTTCCTCAAAACGCAATGAAATTTTTCTCAAAACGCAATGAAATTTTTCTCAAAACGCAATGAAATTTTTCTCAAAACGCAATATGAAGATGCTCAAAACGCAACCTGTATGCTCAAAACGCAATCTGTATGCTCAAAACGCAACATGAATATTCTCAAAACGCAACATGGATATTCTCAAAACGCAATATGAAGATGCTCAAAACGCAATCAAGAAAAAATCTTCTATATATCACAAAAATTTTGTAAATCCACAAATAGTTTGCCAATTCAATTCGAACCACAATTAAACGTACGCCCCTTTATTTTTTTGTGATTCCTTTCGATCAAGACACAAAAAAAAAATCCGAACCCCATTTTTTTTTTAAAAATTCGGTTCAAAAACACATCCAAACAATCACTTTTGGCTCTTGATACCAATTGTAGGATCCCTAGATCATTCCATAGATTAATCACAAGATCAATAGCACAAAAGATTAAACATTAAAGAACTTTTTGATTGAAAGAAACAAGAGTGGCTACAATCCCTAAAGATGAAAAATATTATGGAGTAGCTAACCTAAAAAATAAAGAAAAGATGGCTTTATATAGCCTCACAATAAGACATAAAGAGGCTTTGAATGGGCCATTTCGGGCTTTTACAATAAATGCCCAATTACATTAATTTACATTGTCTTTCGAGCTAGACTTTTGTCTTGTATCTTTGAGTGACCGAAGCTTCTTTGTTCGGGTCCATTTATGTGATCCTAACACATGGCATGTTGCTTTTTAAGTTTGCACCGAGCTAAGATTTCATTGATAATAAAAGGACCATCGAGAATCTGTCTATTAGGAAGGAATGCAGTCTGAACATCTGAGATGAGATCCGAAATAACCAAGGAAAGCCGAGAAGCTAGGATCTTAGTAACGACTTTGTAAAGGCTTCCAATTAAACTGATGGGACGGTAGTCACTAACAACTTTCGGATCAAGAACTTTAGGGATGAGGGCCACAAACGAAGAGTTGCATCCAATAGCAAAAACTCCATGATCAAAAAACCATTTCACAGCAATGCAAAAGTCAGGCCCCACAACGGTCCAATACTTACGAAAAAATTCGAAAGTAAAACCGTCCGGCCCAGGGGATTTATCAACTCCACAACCCCACACGGCTGTGCGAATATCTTCATTTGAGATCGGAGATTCCAATTCTAAGATCTGATCATTATTGAGACGATTAGGAAAAGGAAAGTTAAGACTACCTCGTCTAGTACCCGGGTCTTGGAATCTGTCCGTAAAGTGCCTTCTAAACTCTTGTTTAACAAGATCAATGGTTCGACTAATACAGATCACATCTACCTAATCCTTTTAAATGAAAGATTGGCTCAGTTTTTTGTGATGTATAGCAATGAAAAGTATTTGGAGGTTCTCGTCTCCCCCTCGATTGCCCAGCGATTTTTCGCCCTTTTGCATGTATCACGGTTGTTAGAAGATTGAAATCGTTTGTAATTGTCTCAAGACTTCTAAACGTGTGACAAAAGAATATCGATCGGTGATTTCCTCTTTCGATCCAACACTTTATCAATTCACACAATTTTAGATTTTAGATCTTTTAGAAAAGACTACCTGATGACTTTTGAAATCCAAAGTCCATGCGTCGATTCTCCTTCTCAACATTGAAGCTTTTTTTAAACGGAAATCATACCATTGTATAATCAAGAGTAATAAGAATTCCAAGATTTTTTTTAGAACATTATTGAATCCAGGGAAGCATCAAGCATATAACAAGAAGAGTGATAAAAACGGAAAATGGAGTAGGGCCAAAATAGATAAAGATTCCTGAGTAAAATAGGCCCTGTGGTCTGAGACGGTGACGATCCAGACAAGATAGCCGAAATATGAGAGAAAAGCTTGTGAATAGTAAAACCATTAGACATAAGAAACCTATCTAATTTTATCATCTTGGTTAGCCGAAGGATGAGCCAGTGTAAGAGAAATCCTTCCACTGGATATCGTTTAAACCTGAATTAGGAAATAAAAGGAATGAATAGCGTTAGCTTCATGATTGTTTCAAAAAAAAACCGTTCCCCACCGTTCCTCAAATTCATCTAACTTCGTTGAAGTCCCCCATATTTAAACTTTCTTCCATTCCAACTGTGATAAGAGATTCGATGAATGAGAAATCACAACATGTTTTAGATGAAACAGATGGGGGGCGTAGACGTAATAATTAAGAACTTCTAAATTGTGTCGGTATTCCACGTTTCCCATACTAAAGCTATAAAATTATCAGCTATAGTATGATGAACCTTCTTGAAAGAAATTAGTATCCCAAGGCGCATAGAATACCACCGGATTGCCACTAGCTCACTAATAATGTGGGCGGAAAAAATAGTTTCCCCTTAGAAATTTCTAACCTCCATAGACGAAACACTCTCATTCTTAGTTTCTTGAATAGACAATAAACTTTACTTTATGTTTAGAAAATCAACTCCTTGATCCCAATCTTTTCCTTAGCCTTGGATCTAGGCCTTGGATATGTAAAAGAAAGGAAATTCATCGGAAAACTAATTGTTCTCCTTGGTTCCAAATAATACTTCTTCATGTCTTTAGTTAACCTTTCCATTAGAAAAGCCCATTGTTTGAACCCACCGTTAAATCATTTCTTTCTAAAAATCTCCAATATGGAACCGCCTTCCTTGGATCTTAAACCCCTATTACTAAAACTTTCCAGATGAGGACTCTGTCCACGGAGTTTTCGCCTCTTCCAAAACTCTCGAATTACTCTTTGGCCGACCTACTAGCGAGGTTTTGAACAGATTCTGCTTTCAGGAATAATATTGATTATTACATGTGGGATATCATTGGCAGGTGTGGAACCAGGAGGTTAAGGGGATGTGGTTGACGTATCCGTTTGGTTGGTTCTACTCTTTAGTGCGGTTTGTCAAGTAAGTCGTATTATATTAAAAGGATTTCTGTCGATTTCTCCTTATCATTAGACTCACCATGTTGATGCTCGAAACCCTGAACTTCACCGTTATCGCCAAAGTATGTGTCCGAAACCACTTCACTAGCATTTTCCACCTCGTCGTTGTTCAGGTTATTTGCCTGTTCATTGATCTTAGCGGACTCGTCGTCCGAGAACAATTCTTTCTCAGGAAAACATCTTTGAAGGATGGGGACCATAACAAAAGTTCCTTGGGCACGAGCCCAAAAAACCTTCCATTTTTACAACAAGCTTAAAAACTTTCCAAGATGTTTCTCAGTTGGGCTGGTTTCATTAAACAAATAAGTTTCCTTGCAAAAAGAGGTCATCATACCCATCTTCTAATCTCAACACAATTCTCCCCATTTAGATAACTGATCTTTGAAAAGTTGAACGAGTCCAAGCATTTTAAAGTACTCCTTCAATGTTGACCCAAACTATCGTTCTTTAGCTGCGATAATCTGATTGCGCATACAAAAGACGCATAACTACGAAGCAACCCAACATGTTCCCATGAATTTGATTTAGACTTAGATGTTTTTATTTCAATTCATTACTCCATTATCCTCCTTGGTAAACAACGCGTTGTATGAAAAACCCTAGGTTTTAGTACAAAAGTTACCTGTAAGTTCTTTAATAGAAGAAAATTGGAGAACTCTTGCCCTTTAACACAATTCGTGAGATCCCTGTTCACCGGAAGAGTGTCTTAAAAACAAAGACGGGTTCAGAATAGACGAATAAAGACTCTTTTGGTCCACTTGATTCTGGACAATAGGTAAATGCTTAAAACCCGTTACTTTTCCAGAGGGCACCGGTTTCTCTTTCTGAAGGTAGGAAGCTTTAGGCCTGTTCAAAACCGAGCAAGATAGCAGGATAAGTGAAAACGACCAAATCCAGATAGGTTTTGAGATTCTCAATTAGACGATCAGATTGAGAACATTAAATGAACCGAAACAAAGCGACAATGCTTCCCCTGCCTTTGATCTCTTATAGGAATTATGAACACATTGTACCACGGTGCCGTAACCGTACATACCTTCCAAAGGTCCCAACTTGAACAATCCATCAGGGAAATTTGAGATGATACACCGTTTTGAGATATTGGGAGTCGTTGTTTGGTCGATTTTGGATTGAAGGGAGTTCTGGAAACGAAACCCCATGTGTAAAAGCGATTTATGGGGTTTTGTTGTTACTTCTGGGGTTAGTAATTTGTTTATTCTATTAATTAGGGTTGGGGGTATTAGGGTTAGGGTTGGGGGTATTAGGGTTAGGGTTTGCGGTTAATTTTGATGTTGATGAATTTTTCTAGCATGTCCACTTGCCTTATTGAAGTGCCAAAAACATAAATAACGGTAGCAAATTTTGTATACACATATGAATTATAAATTTTGAAATTAGGGTTCTACAATAATTTGGGGTTTTTCTAATTTAGGGGTTTTCTATCAATTTTAGGGGCTTTTTACCTATTAAGTGGTGTTTTGGTGGTTAAGATGGTAAGTTCAGATTTTTTGGTCTTATGAGGTTCGTTTGTTCAACTTATGTGTAGACTTTGGTAAAGCTGGGACTGTCTATATATTTTTTGGTAAAGGGTTACCCCGGTAAATATAAGAGACTGTCTATATGCATCATGGGAGTGCGAGATTTCGAGGCTAGCAGCCATGGTGCTTTTTTTTGTCGGCTCTTTTTATTTCATGAGACTTTGCGGCGATATCATTGTGAAGGCTATGATGACTCTGAAAGCCTTCGAAAAACTAAGATCATCCACAGCTTAGCGTGGCAACTTATTGCGTTTGCAGCCATGGCAGAGGCATCTTCTATCTTCGATTGTTGGCCTATCTGAGCCTCCTGTAGGGCTATGATGAGTCTAAATGGCTTCGATGATGTTGACATCGCATTGTAGCATTGTCGGATGCATCCTCCTTCGATTGTTATCCTATCTGAGCATATTGTACACGGTTATAGGTACTTCTGCTGATTTCCATTTGATTGAACAATGCTTTGGTTAGTAAAATAATTAGGTCTCATTTTTTTAAGACTTTTGTATGTGAACAGTTTACATCTTTCTGTTTTAGTTTCACGCGATATTAGTAGGCTGGTAGTGGTATTGTTGTTTCGGTGTTGAATTTGGCCTTCTTGGTCATTTCATGCTTTGGTAATGTGTTTTTTGGGTATTGTGTACTTCAAAATAAAAAGATGGTTGGAAACGGCCTGTATCTTAGCGAGGCAGCACAATGTCGTGCTTGCAGCCATGCCGGGTCGCATACCCTTCTATCCGCTTTCGTACTCATATGTTCGAGGCAAAGGGTTTCACACTATATCAAACGATAGCAGGCTATGATGAATTTGAATACGTTCGGCTAAAGTAGTGAACATCCGTGTCTTGGCGGGGGGTAAACTTCTAAGTATGCAGCCAAGGCGGATGTGTCCGCTTTTCTCGATCACTAATCAATCTGAGCCTCTTTTATCCGCTTTAATTATTTTCTAGATGGAAAATGGTGGCATTGGAAATTAAGATTGTTGAATACATACGAACTTATCAAATAACCGACCTTTCTTTAGTAACAAGAAAGCTTCATTACTATATGTATAGTCCATTAGCTTTCAAGTATTATGTGAGCTGTATGGATTTGTAAAATAAATGCACCTTTTTTTCGGACCGGGTAAAAAAAACTGCTATAGGCTGCGTTTTTACTTAGTTGGTAGTATGCGGAAAGTAGAAGGATGGTAGAGGGCATGAATCGCTCACCTCGACAACCTCCACATGCGCACCTAGGGCTTGGATTAATGCAAAGAAATCGTTTTTGTTGCTGAATGAGTGTTTATATAATGTAATGTTGTAGGAGATGATGATTATTTTCATTTTAGTATGCGTGGTTTACCGACCCCTGTATCTTGGTTGGGCGTCACATCGGCCGTGTGATTGCAGCCACATTGGGTGTTTGGTCCTGTCTATGTATTCATAAATCTAAGCCGTAAATATTATGCGTAAGGTGTTATGAAGCCGTTTTTATAAGATGATAATGATAAAGGCTCCAAGAGGCTATGATGATAATATTTGATGTCTAATAATAAGGTTTCGACTAAAATTTTTGTTGGATTATCGTGCCATCTTGGCGGGGCAAGCATTGCTCCAATGTTTGCAGCCATGTGGGCTGATATCCTCATATCTGAACCATATCCGAGTCCTTGACAAGGACACACCAAACACATTTGAGACATATTCGTTCGTCATGATTGACCGCCATACAATGATAAAATCAAAAAAGTTTGAATACTTACATTATTCATTCTTAACTGTTGGGTTTAATATTTTGGTACCACCAGATCATTAGCGGCAAAGAGATGGTTTTAGAAATTAAAGGTATGTTGTTTTATACAAATTTATATAAATTGTTACATGGTTTTATATATATACAATTTTCTATTTTTTTAAAGACAACCAACTCATTTTAGGGTGTCTGTTGTAACTTGGCGAGGCAACGCGATCATACAAGAGTTTGCAGCCATGTCGAGCTCGGATATCCTTTTTCAAATATTCCTTCAATCGTGGTCGAATGTGATCCGATTGTGGTTTGTGAGCTTTTGTTGGGCTTCCAGCCATGGCAGTGAAACACCTGGATTGTGGGGGGGGGGAGGTCGTATACCATCGTTTTGCGATTATTGTTGGTTGGTCGACCCGTGCAGAGCCAGAGTTGTGAGTTTTGCATGGCTGGCTTATTCTCATATGTCTAATTTTAGACGCCGGTTAGTGTCTAATTTTAGTCACTTTAAACTAAACAACATGGCGATGATGACAATTTTCGTCAATTGTGTTTATTAGGAGCAGCGTCGTGACACCCATGTTTTGGTATGGTAGCCGCAGAGTTGGGTTGCAGTTGTAGCCACGTCGGTTGTTCGATGTTGTTCCCACATTGTCAGGTCTGAGCCTATAATGTGCTATTACAATTCTTAATTATAACTTTAATTAAATGTTAGAAATTGGGAAAAGTTGAGTACTGTTTAACAAATTTGCGTTGTGGCGAGGCGAGCTTCCTAAAATCACAGCCATATCAGTTAGACTAAAATAATGCAATATTTTAAGTGTTATTGGCACTTCTTCTGATTGCCTGTTTATTTTGGTGGAAAGAAACGCGAAACAAAAGATAAAAAATAACTTACACATTTAGACGTTGTGGGTTAAATAACAGGCAATGATGATTTTTTATTTACGGTGTGTGGCTCATTGACACTTGTATCTTGGCTTGGCAGTCACTTCGAGAGTTTGATTGCAGCCATGGCGGGTGATTGGTACTGTACACTATTTGTAAACCTGAGCCTTATTGCAACTATGTTTCGTTGGTTTGATAAAGCTGAGATTAACATGCGATGATGATTTTCTGTTTACGGTGCGTGGCTCATCGACACCCGTATCTTGGCTTGGCAGTCACTCCGAGAGTTTGATTGCAGCCATGGCAGGTGATTGGTACCGCTACACTAATTGTGAACCTGAGCCTTATTGCAACTAGGTTTCGTTGGTTTGATAAAGCTGAGATAGTCCGTGTTTTGGCGTGGCAACTAATTACAACTGCAACTCATGTCTATTGTTTGCATACGTAAGTATTCATTGATTAAGTAATAGTAGTCATAGGCGTATTAGAGCTGAAACATTGATGTCATTTAATAGTGGGAGGACGTTGTCGTCCAAATGGGATGTCCTTTATACCTTGCACTGATTACATGTGATTTATATCACCTATTGTTTATGCCTTCCAAATTCGTATACTTATGGACAAATCTAACAGATCGCCTTTGGATATTATTACGTACAGGATATATCTTGAGGTTTAGAAAATAAAGATATCATATATGGTTCATGAATAGAGCACGTGCCAAAGCAATTCGTAATCTCCATTCACCCACTATATGTAATGGTAACATACCGATTATGTAGTATTTCATTAAAGAATTTGTGATACGTAAATATTAAACGAAACTAATTGAACTACCACTGTTATGTTGTTTTTTTATCCAGATCTGTTGAGATAGCATGGTGGTGTGGATAGCCTGGTGGTGTGCGTCGCATATGAATCAGGTAAAGATGTATTTATGCCTTATCAATCTGTGTAGAATTAAATGTTTACGTCAATTCCTTTTTAATCTGATAAATGGAGCATGTGGTTATTTAATCATGACAAATAATACATTTATGTTTCTGATTTGTAAGACTATCTGAGGTGGTATCAAAAAAGTAGTACCATAATCCGTTTCTCTTGAGCATGAATGCGAGCTTAATTTGTTAGTCGCCTAATATTACGATATTTAATCTTTAAGATCTTCTTTATGTTTCTGGTGATTTTGATGACATACCATGTAACTTGTATACGTAATAAATGTGGCAAGTTACGCGTAATCACAAAGTTAATCAATGCATACTTGCATTACATTCTCTCGAACGTCTCAGTCTACATCACAAAAAATTAATTGTTTGCACATGACGTAAACTCCAAATAAGGTACTGTACAAACAATATTAAATGGTAGGATGATCAAAAAAATCAGTTTTTGTCTTAAACTTTATATTTTTATACAAAACAATTTCTCAAAATTATTTAGACAAATTATTTTTGAATTATAAAGAAATGTTATTATTTTGGTAATTATTTTATTTCAAAATCTGGTCAATTTTCCCTCGTAAAAATAAGTGTCACTTTAAACCAGACAAGTTTGTCATCACAAAAAAGACTAAAATAGGGAGCCGTTGTCGGATGGCGGTTCCCTTTAATTCGCGTACCCCCTTATAGGCCTGGCGGCCCCCTTATATATAAGGGACCGCCAGGACCGCCGTTGCCAGACTGTCAGCTTTCAGCTCCTATAAATAGTGGGTCATCTCCAACTGATTTCATAACCCTTTTGCACGAATTTCTCTCAGTTCTTTCTCTCTCTAGATCTCACTAAATCTCTCTAAATCTTTGATCATTTAACTTGTTTAATCTTGTTTAAATGTGATCCAATCTTCTACTCTTTCCTTCTTCCCTCAAGTGCAAGAGAAGAACTTCGGTCATCTTCAAGATCCGAAGTTATGTAGTCTAGTTAGTCCATTTGTAACATTTGTTACATATAGATCGAGTCAATGTCTTCCAATCTTTAGTAGTGTGTAGATCCAAATGATGTATATATTTGGATGGGTTGATTGTGGGTTGGTTAGTATTTTAGGCCTTAAAATACATTGGTGAAGTGGTAGATTGGTTCTAGCTAAGATTAGGACTCGACATTTAGCTTAGTGTCGGAAAATAATGTAAGCGACGCGGTTTATGTGTTTAGGCCATAAAACACAAGGTTTGTTATGTTGGGCCATAAAACATAACGGGTTTGGTTGTACCCGAAGAAGGACTCGACATCTAGCTTAGTGTCGGAAAATAATGTAAGCATGAGTATAAGGTTTTCTCCGCCGAAAGGGAGCTTGTTGATTAGTGAAGTAACTCTCGAGTTGGATACTCGAGGAGTGGAGTAGGGCGAAGAGGAGCTTCATGACCGAACCACTATAAATCACCGTGTCGGTTTGCATTTTCTTTTACCTTTCGCTTTACTTATTTCTTTACATTTACCGCTTTACTTTTATACTTGCATTGTGCTCATGATTGTGTGAATGGTTGTGTAGATCTTGTTAGTTAAGGTTGTGTAGCTCTTTGTGCTATATATTGTGAATGTGGTTATATTGTTAGAATATGCGTTAGCTATTGTAAACCTATTATCGCCACTTCTCATATTGCGTCAAACTTGATCGGGTAATTGATACAAAAGATCTAGTCCGAAAACCTCTTCTGGTGGCGGTCCCATAGCTCAGGCGGCCCCCTAATATACTTGGCGGCCCCCAAATATATATGGGACCGCCGGTAGAAGAGTGATGTAATCTTTGATCTTAAAGTTTTTAAATGGAAATGTATTCACCCCCCTCTACGGATTCCACAATTGGTATCAAAGCCAGGGCACTCTAGTTTTCAAAACAAATGGTTTTTAAAATAGAGTACGATCCATGTATCAAATTACCCATGAAGGGGGACTAAATATGGAAAGTGTTTTGTTGTTTGATACGCACTAGTTTTGTTATTAAATATACTTCGTATACTAGCTTGAAGGAAAATTTTCTCAAAAGAACTTGGAAGTGTCAACTTATGTTTGTCTAAGTCGTAAGAGTAGAAATGATGTCTAAAACACGAAATTTATGTGCTAGAACAACTTTTTAAAGTCCTATGTTCTATAGTTAAGTAACAAAATAATTTTGAACAAAAAACGTGTTTTGGGGTCACTAGTGGCGTTCCCATAAATGTTCGGGCGGCCCCCAAATATATCTGGGGCCCGTCACCTTTATGGGGACCGCTTGTCTATTTTGTCAGTTTTTGGAAAACTTCGAAAAATCATATAAAATCAACCGTAAGTCCGTAAAAGTCGTGCCACCCGCCATTTCGAAGATAATCGAGTCTAGTTTCATTTAAAAATACTTCCAAGTCTTTATTCTAAACTTAAGTGAGTCAGAAATGCAAAATACTATATAGTGGTCAAAACTATATGTTTCGGTTTAACGTAAAACTTGTAGTTTACTTTTTCTTTCAAGTCAAGCATTACTAGTCAACTTATCCTTGAAAACATTGATATTGAATAATTTTTAAAATAGGGAGGAAATTATTTTTGTTTTCAAATAAAATCAAGCTATGTATACATCGTTATATCTAATACACAAAACAACGACGAATATCCTTATGTGTATGCTAGATGATTATGTGTGTTTAACTTTTGCTTCAACTCTGTTAATAGATATTAATAAGTAATCATTAATATTTGTAATTGAGCTAATTATATATCTAAACAAAATTTTCATGTATGCTATTTGTATGTTACTAGTTTGTGCATTGCATATAAGCATAGATCACTATATTTACAAGTGTTACATAAACATCTTGTAGATTATTTTGAGTGTAGTAACCCATTTAGAAACGAGAGTTAAATAGTTTGTCAAGTGCGTGGAAAAATAATGTCTTAAGATAATATGTTAAAATCTGTCACTAAAATATTTTCAACACATTAACTCTCTTCCAAGAAGATGTCTAAATCTTTTCATCGTCTTGCTCTGTTTGACCTTGGGCTGGTTAAACAAAAGAAAATATCATATTAATACATTAGTATTTAAGTAAAAGAAATTGTATTTTTTTGTTAAACTTTGCTTATGCTTGCATTGTTCTAACACACACACATAATTATATTCTTTTTATAAACATATAGTATTTTACAAAATATGTGTTTTGTATTAAAATGGTTAGAAAAATCATTCATACACTAATAAAATGTCAAAAACTATGCATACGATGCATAACAACAAATAGTTTTTCGCACAAGCAAAATATATGACAATCTTGAAGTAAGAAATTAACTTGTCATTATTCATCAACCTCACACTTACAACTAGTCTTAGGATTAATGGAACACACTATGAAAATCTTTATTTGTCTTCTTTTAAAAGAGTGTTCGTGAGGGTCAAGAAAGATTTTGAAATATATATCAACTCATTATTTAAACTATGATTGATATTATTATCAAATCTAATTGACAAGTTTTTGAGTATGGACAAGAAATTGGATTCTTGTTTGTCTAACTTTGAGATTATATCAAAATGTAACAAGATATATTATCTTAAACCTACATACCCAATCACACTCGATTGATATGAAAATAACGACATCCTTTTTAAGACGATAAGAATATGCATCGTATCATAACTCACACTTGTGTAGATGATGTCATATTGAGTTTAGTTGTCCAATTGGTTGTGTTCCAAATATTTGGCAAATATATGCATAAAATACACAATGAAGTAGGATTGACGACTTGAATGTCTTGTCTAAAGTATTCAAGTAATTTACCTTGCAATGCAATTGGTAAAGTCGTCATCTCCAAAAAGCCAAACATGAGCAAATGCACAACATATGTAACTTTGCTCAAACAATTCAAAAGCACAACTCAAAACTTAAATTCTCTTCTCATCAAAACTTTCTCTTACTTAACTAAATAAACTATAATATTTCTTCTTCCACCAATCAGAATAAGATACCTTTAACCATATAAGGTTAGGACTAGGAATAATTGAACATATTCCTCAAACCAATATCATGCTTTCTTTCAATAAGTGATCGTAAGAGGATTTCAAATATGAAGATGATTATTATTTAAACGATAATCAATCTCACTATTCAATCCAATTACAAATTTGGAATATAGATTAGGATTTATATAGATCACAGAAATATCAATCAAATGACCATAGATATTTTTTCGTGTCTACATGTTTAACCATCCTCAGTTATTACATGAAATCATGAAGTCGATTGCAAGACAACAACTTAGTCATCAAATTTGTAATTCACACTAGAAAGAAGATGTTTCATTGAGTCTAAAGGTGTTCAAATGTTGTGTTATTAGCTATGGTCAAATTATACATGCTAAACTTAACACACTCTAAGTAGGATTGATGACTTATGAATTTCCATCGAGAAACTCATAAGTACTCCATTGGTTAAAAAAAATTATTTCTTAAATTCACAAGAAAAATCGAAAAATCCGGAAGAGCAAATATTTTTGTATTTTTCTTATTTATTAATCTTCTACTTATACTAAAAAGAAAAGAAAAATATTTTTTACTTTTTATATTTTTTTAAATTTTTTTTGTCTTTTTGATTTTCTTAAAAGCGTAACTTTCGAGGACGAAAGGTTCTACAAATCACGATCAACAAACTGCAAACGAAGGAATCTTAATCATAAATCCCCGGCAGCGGTGCCAAAAACTTGGTGTAGTAGTTTTAATATGCGTAATAATATCCAAAGTATAGAAAATTCCTAAACTGCCCTTGAGGACAAAGGTAGTAGGAAAAATCTTACAAAAATACTACACATTTAACTGGTAAGTGATTACCGGGTCGTTTTCCCAAAGATTTATGAAATTGAGACCCCGTTTATTATTTGGACAATGACTTGAATTGATTCGAAGATGATTTGTTTTCTTAAATCCTAATAGTGAGCAAATAAAAATACAATTAAAGTTAACTACGAAAAACGATAATGGAAATAAAGTAAACACGACAAATAAACAAGAACACTAAAATTAAACCCTAAATGCTTTTCTAAACTTTTTCTAATCCTAAATGACTATTCAAAAGAAAATGCTAAGGAAATTTCAAAACGAGAGTGGTTAAAGCTTAAAACTGAAGAAAACGAGAACGGGAACAAAATCATGTTCTTTAAAAAGTGAAATTTTAAAATATTAACCTAACGAAAGTTAATTTCAAACCTAAGCCTAGATTATGATAAAAAAAATTATAAAAAAAATTATTATTTTTTGATTATTTTTCTATTTTTTAAGATTTTTTAAAGTTTTTAACAAAAATAAATGATTAAAAATACTAAACTTTGAGTTAAAAATCTAAGAAAAATACTAAAAATAGCTTAAGATAAACAAAATGCAGGAAAAATGTAAAAACTTAAAAAGCTAAACTAAATAAGCCGGGAAAAAGCTTTTAAGCACTCGAAGTGCTTTTCTATAACTAAACTAAAAAAAGGGTAAAAGAATAAACTACGCACCTTAGGACGTAAAAGTCCCAAGGGCGCAGTGGTTAGTGTGTTTGTGTGTGGAGTGTTAAAAAGGGTTGATGCTAGGTTGAGGTCGGGGGTTCGAGTCTTGCTCACCCCCGACTTCCTTAGTTCCCTTTTTTTTTAGAAAAACTTTGAAAAGCAAATTTTTAAAACAACTTATAAGAAAACTTTTTTGTGAAAACAACTTTCTAGAAAACCACTAAATAAGCTGAAAAGAGCTTATTTAAACAGACAGAACTCACTTTGCATGTTTTATGGCTTTTTGACAAAACTAACTAAGCTAAATACTGAGATAAGCTAAAGCTAAAACCAAATAAGCTATAAGCTACTTATTACTAACCTAATAAGCTAACCTGAGCTAAAAATAAGCAAAGAGCTAAAGCCATAAGCTGAGATTATCAAAATAGCTCTTATGATGAAATTGCATACCAAAACAGATAAACAAGTACTTTAGTGCTTATTTTTAAGCACTCAAACAGAACATTATGACAATAAGCCCTACACCTACTTAAAGCCTATCCTAAAAACTACTTAAAACAGTAGAGATAAGACATTTTGAAATACAAATAAGCAGAGAAAAATCTAAATTAAAAGACTATTTATGCTGTTTTTTATGTTTTTGGATTTCCTTTGAAAAGTTAAAATAAGCTAAGCCTGACTTTATAAAGCTAATGACAACTAAATTTTAGCCTAAAAACAAGTTTAAACAGAAATTAAGCAAAGATTTTAAGCTATAAGCTAATAATTTTCAAATAAGCTATTATCTAAAACTGAATACCAAACAGTCCTTAAGACAACTTTTAAGCTAACTTTCTAATAAGCATATGGAACCTTGTAATAATCTAACTTATACTAGCTTTAACTATAACTTGTATGCTACTAAAATCAACTTTTGAAATCTATTTTGAAACTCAAATGCTTAATGAAAAAGCTCCTTTAAAACTGCTTAATTACCCAGTACTTGCTGAGTTTTTCTTTTAGCTTGAAAAGACAAAATGCTTATTTTGAGCTTAAAAACAGATAGCTTAATGATCTTTTAAGCACAAAATAAGCTGAGACATATTGAAATTGACCTTAAAACTACTAGTATGCAAAAAATCAAGACCAAACTCCTACAATTACCCTCTGATTTTTGAGATTGAAAATGGCAGTTTGACTGTTTTTAATGCTGATGTAATTGACATCCTTTTTAACCAAAACTTTAAAATCACAAATGCAGGCTTAAAACTATGTTGCTACTCTTCTTAAAACTCTCAACTAAGAACAAATAGAGCATTCATAACAACTAGAACTAACTTGAGCTTAAAATGCTAAACTAACTAACTTAATTCTAACAGATTCTAACTACATCTATCAATCTTTGTAAAAACTAGATTAAGCTTAAACTAAGCTCTTAAATCTAAACTTATAAACCTAGAAATGAGACTTAAACTCAAATTAAAGGAATAAAAGGTCAATAGCAGTACTAACTCTCAGTTAGTACTGCTATTCCAAACACCCCTTTAAAGTGTAAAAATCCATATTAAGCTTATAAATTTGAAATTCAAAGAGCAAATTGCAAATAACAGATGACAATAAGTTTCAAACAAATCAAATAAGTAGATTTAAGCAGACAATAAGCAAATCTATAAGCTAACAATCTATACTAATATTTTTGGTTTTTTATTGACAATTTTAAGATAGATTAATGAAACTAAGATTTTATACTACCAAGCAAACATAATAGACAACTAATAACTATAACAAGTACTAATAAGCTAAACTAAGCAATAAAAAGCAGATAATAAGCAGTTATAAGCTAGCAATGCTAATTTAAGCTAAAAATGGAAAGAGGAAACTTACAGGAGCCTCTGCTCTAAACAAGGCTAAAATTAGGCTCAAATGAGCTATCAACAAGCTCCAGCTTATCAATTGATAAGCTGGTAGGGTCCTAGAAGCCCATCCCTTATTGGCTTCCCTTCCATAAAAGCTGTGGTAATTTGAATTGTGGATTTGAAAAAGATTAGCTCAACTAAGCTTTTGAGAGCTTAGTTGAGTGCTAAGCTAGCTTATGTATTAAAATGACAGATTATTTAGAGCTTATTGAGATTAAACAAGAGCTTATTAAACTATTTAAGTAAAACAAAATTTAACACAAGATTAAAAACAAACTTTAAATTTTATTAATGAAAACAGATTACAAAGCTTTTAAATGAGATTACAAGGATTGAAATCAATAAGCTGAAAGTTACATTTATCTAAAAACTACATTTAACGAAAATTACACTAAACTACACTAAAAAATTAACTAACTATCTCCCCCCTTCTGTGAGTGATGAAGTCTAGTATTTATAGTGGCTTAATGAAGCTTTTAGGTCCCTAAGTTTGTTAAGCGCTCCTCTTCATCTTGATCATTCATTTACAACTGAAATAGCATCTTTTATTTGAGCCCTTGGATGAGTATGTCACACGGATTGCCAGCGTAGCAATCCGTGGTTTGTTTCCCTTCTTGTGCTTCTTTTACAAAGGATTTAGTACAATATTCCATCAGAGGTGTGTTTTTTTATCATCCAACGTGTCATTCCCCTTGTTAATTCTAGCCAATGAGAGCACTTGATGACATTTTGCTCTGCCAACTCAATGCTTAGTACTCGAATCTTTTAGCCACGTAGTCAATTGGGATTTACCCTTTGTTTTTTATGCAGGGTTAATTGAGGGAGATGATGAACAGTAGAAACAGATTCCCGCGCCCTTTTCTTTTCTTTTTATAACGTTGTTTGACCCAGGGTGAAGGGTGTTGACCTGGGCTCGGGTAAAAAGAAATTGGGCCGGTGTATATCTTGGGCTCGGGTAAATGGTTTTTAAGAGTTTTGTTATAAAAAGTTAACGACCGTTAGTCTTCATAATAAAAAGACTAACGGTGTTAGGGTTTTTTGGGACTTTTTGTGAATTTAATTTAACAATAAGGCTCTTTTGGGAATTTTGAGGGTTTTGGCATTTTGTGGGTTGACCATTGTTGACTAAGGGTTGACTTTTGATGACCTTTTGCTAGAAACTTCCGGCTCTTGTGCACTCTATCCGTTCCCGTGTCCGTGTTTGTCCGGTTTTGACCGTTTTCTTGTGATTTTTGCAATATCCGTACCTACACATCTACCTACACATCACAAATGACAAAACAAGCAATATACAAGCATAATTTGCACAATTTGTTCATTTTAAGGCCATATTTTGGTATAAAAAGGAAATGTGATTTCTCACATATCAAAATTCCCAAACTAAGTGATTTGCCTGTGTCCTCACAGCAATATTATATAGCTTTAAATCAAATACCATCAAACTCCACAAACTAACCTTTACAGAAGTAGTAAAGATCCTATAGTGGGAGAGTTAAGAATCACATAGTTATAAAACACCTTAATTTACCTAATTTCAAAACCTTATTTTTTAGCAACTACCTAGAATATTCTTACTTTCGTTATTTCCATAATCGTTAGGGATCATAGAACAAGATTCATTTCGATCCGAGAATGCCCCAAAAAGGATAAATTCATCGTACTTGACTTTTCACTATCTCCAAACCAAGCTTAAAACGAAATCACCGCTAAATATCAATTAAAATGCTAACACTACCTTATATTTTGCACTTTGAACTTTCACTCCCGACAATATATTATATCCTTTGGTGAATGTGCAATTTTGAAATTCAACCATGGATTCAACTTTATTGCAAAATTCTATGTTTCACGTTCCACCCGAGAATAATGAGTTTGAAGGCGAGATCATCCCATGTAGCGACTTTCGTCTCGGCACATCCCAACCTTGCGGCTAAGTGACCAGGCTTTTGACACCCCACAAAGACTAGTATCGGGACTCACGGACCTTAGGTTTCAAAAACTCTCAAGTTTCCCGTATATACATAGCTTATTTCAAAACTTAAAATGAAATAGTCAAAGTTCAAAAGCATATTTGAATTTAACAAAAAGAGATCTATTTATTAATTCAAACTTAGACATAACATTTATGCAATTGTAACCCTCGACCTTTTAGAAGGTTGCAACATCAGTTGTGAGCCGGCAAGATACATCAAACTTTTATCAGTCTCGGATTTTTATTCTTACTATGGACTTTCTTTAGAAGGCTACCACATCGGTTGTGAGCCGGCAAGAGACAGTAAACTTTTATCAGCCCACAGTTTTTATTAATATTATTATATATATATATATATTTTAATTTTATATAGAGAATACTTCTTTTTGAAAAATTCAAGTAAAAGTTTGAACTAAGACTAAACTTTTTGCTATACACTACATAAAAATTGTTGATTTAAGTTTTATATAGAGAAGACTTTTTTTTGAAAAATTCAAGTATAAATTTGAACTAAGACTAAAATTTTTGCTATACTCTACATAAAAATTGTTGATTTAAGTTTAATCTCCAAAAACAGCACGTATTTTTAATCCGGTTAAGAGCTTATGGGAGAAAAAACCACAAATTACATACATGAGCTCTTAAGATTTCTAAATAATCCTTGCTTACCATCCAACTCATAATCAACTCTATCATTTTTCGTTCTTCGCGAATTTTCACGAACGCTTAGCCTAAAAGTTAAGGAACAAGCTAGAGCTCAACACGCTCGATCGGGTCAAAATTTATTCATATTCTACCTAGTAGGAAAGTCAAAATTGTGACAAAACACTTATTTTATTTTTGAAAATTTAAAAAAAAAATTATAAATTTTTGTGGGAAAACGGGGTACGTGAGAACAACGGGCAAAGGTAGGTAAGATCATATCGAAGATATACTACCCCATACTAAAACTAAACATTGTCCTCAATGTTTCCTAGTCTAAGGCTTATAACCCCATACTAGAACTCAAAAAGTCGAATGCATGATCCGAGCATGGAGAAAGTATCACACAAATCTTAAGTCGTTTATCAAGTATGCTAAAAGATAAATGTTAGTCGATAATAATCTTAGGATATCGGATTTCCCCAAACTAATTGCAAGCAAAGGCTAGGAAGCTCGAGTGGACCGAACAAAACACCGAACACGAGAGTCTTCAAAATGTTTTAGGTCAATCCTGCAATCAATCATAAGCACAAACAACGAGAATCGGAAGAGTACAAGCCTCCTCATATCACAATAGAAATAAGAAAGAAGATAGAAGGATAAGCCTGGTGTGCCTCCCACGAAGCGCTTTGTTTTTGGTAACCGAGTCACATAGCTTGACTCGATCTCTGAATTCATTCGTCCATGGAGAAAGTTTGGAGATCTGGGACTACCTTGGGTGGTAAGTCCCCTCCGAAGTAATGCTTCACACGATGACCATTCACCTTAAAGTTTGGACCATCTGGTTGAGATAACTAGATGGTTTCGTATGGAAAAACTTTAGTGATGGTGAAAGGTCCTGACCAATAAGTTTTAAGCTTTCTCGAGAATATCTTTAGACGAGAGTTGAAGAGTAAAACTCGATCACCAACATTGAAAATGTGGTTTTTGATCTTAGAGTCGTGAAGCTTCTTCGTCCTCTCTTTAGATGTCAAAGAATTCTCGTAAGCTTGATCACGAAGCTCATTAAGCTCATTAAGTTGAAGCTTTCGGTGATCACCCGCTGTTTTAAGATCGAAATTAGCATGTTTCAAAGCCCAATATGCTTTATGCTCTAACTTGATAGGAAAATGGCAAGACTTCCCGTACACTAGTTTGTAAGGCGTACAACCAATCGGTGTCTTAAAAGCGGTACGAAATGCCCATAAAGCGTCATCTAGTTTGTCGGACCACGAGGTACGATTTTCTCTAACCGTCCTTTCAAGAATACGTTTTAAACCACGATTGGACACCTCCACTTGACCGCTCGTTTGAGGGTGATAAGCGGTAGCTAAACGATGAGTGGCCCCATACTTAGACATTACTTTAGCAAACTAATCATTACAAAAATGGGTCCCACGATCGCTTATAATAGCTCTAGGCGTTCCAAATCGGGCAAAAAGAGACTTCAAAAACTTAACTACAACTCGAGCATCATTTGTGGGGAGCGCCTTTGTTTCCACCCACTTCGAAAGATAATCAACGACAACGAGGATATATTTATTCCCATGTGAAGACGGAAATGGTCCCATAAAATCGATACCCCATACATCAAAAATTTCACAAACTTGAATAGCGTTTTGAGGCATCTCATCTCGTTGTGAAAATGTGCCTTGTCTTTGACACGTATCACAAGATTTGATCATTGTATGGGCATCTCGATATATGGTCGGCCAAAAGAAACCGGCATCAAATACTTTTCGAGCGATGAGATTGGCACTATGATGGCCCCCGGAGGGTCCTTCATGATAAGCTTTGAGGATATCATTAGCTTCTAGCCCATGCACACACCGTCGAATGATTTCATCCGCACAAATACGAAAAAGATAGGGATCATCCCAGAAATAATGTTTAACGTCCTTGAAAAACTTCTTCTTTTGTTGAGTCGTCATTCCTTTAATGATAAAATTCCCCGCATGGAAATTTGCATAGTCCGCAAACCATGGGGTACTTCCACTAGATATTACACCAAGAGTCTCTAAAGGAAAATTCTTATTTATGTCTTTGTTTTCTAACACATCCTTATAATGATTCTCAAGTCTAGATAAATGATCCGCCGCGAGGTTCTCACTTCCTTTTTTATCACGGATGGTGATATCAAATTCTTGTAGGAGAAGAACCCACCGGAGCAACCTCGGCTTAGCATCTTGTTTATTCATAAGGTATTTTAAAGCCGAGTGATCCATATACACTATGCTTTTAGATAAGACAAGATATGGCCGAAACTTTTCAAAAGCATACAAAACGGAAGCATTTCCTTTTTCGCGGTAGTGTAATGAATTTGAGCTTTTGTCATTGTCTTACTAGCATAATGTATATGCTGAAAATGCTTCATCTTTTGTTGTCCTAAAACCGCACCAATCGCGAAATCACTTGCATCACACATGAGTTCAAAAGGTAGGTTCCAATCCAGGACAACTAAGATCGGAGCTTCGGTAAGCTTCTTTTTAAGAGTCTGAAAAGCATCAATACAATCCTTAGAAAACACAAACGGTGTTTCCTTCTCAAGAAGGTGAGTCATTGGTCTAGCTATTTTGGAAAAGTCTTGGATAAAACGTCGGTAAAAACCCGCATGACCTAGGAAACTCCTAACACCTTTTACGGTAGTCGGGTGAGGGAGCTTAGCGATAACATCGACTTTAGCACGATCGACCTCAATTCCCGACTTTGAAATTTTATGACCTAACACAATTCCTTCTCTACACATAAAGTGGCACTTCTCCCAATTAAGAACTAAATTCGTGTCTTCACACCTTTTTAGCATCTTTTCTAAATTGGAGAGGCACGAATCAAAACTATCCCCAAAAACCGAGAAATCATCCATAAACACTTCCATAGTCTTTTCGATCATATCATGGAATATGGCCATCATACACCGTTGGAAAGTACCGGGAGCATTACACAAGCCAAATGGCATGCGACGGTACGTGAAAGTTCCATACGGGCATGTGAAAGTAGTTTTCTCTTGGTCCTGGGGATCTATTGGTATTTGAAAATACCCCAAAAATCCATCTAGAAAACAATAAAACTCATTTCCGGCTAATCTCTCTAACATTTGATCCATAAATGGCAATGGAAAATGATCTTTTCGAGTCGCTTCATTTAACTTCCTATAGTCGATACAAACTCTCCACCCGGTAACTAAACGTGTCGGAATTAATTCATTCTCTTCATTAGCAACAACGGTTATTCCTCCTTTCTTTGGAACACAATGCACTGGACTAACCCATGGGCTGTCGGAGATCGGGTAAATCATACCGGCATCAAGAAGTTTTAAGACCTCCTTTTTGATTACCTCGTGAATTTTTGGGTTAACCCGTCTTTGACTTTGAACTGTGGGTTTGTAATCATCCTCCATCAAGATTTTGTGTGTACAAAAACGAGGGTCGATACCCTTGATATCGGTGATTTTCCATGCAATGGCCCGTTTATGAGATTTGAGCACTTTTAAGAGAGCATCTTTTTCATCATCTTTTAAACCTTTTGCAATAATCACTGGTAACTTGTCGTTTTCTTCCAAGTAAGCATATTCCAAGTGAGACGGTAAATCTTTTAATTCTAATTCCGGAGGCTCTTTAATTGAAGGTTTTGCCTTGATTATTTCTCCTTGCTTAAGGTCCATCAGAGGGAGTTGAAACGGGTCATTATTTAACAATTTTTCAATTAAGCAAATATCTCCCTCCGGATCGCAATCGGCATGATCAATTTCCGGTGAAATCGAATCATCCTTGAGATAAGCTTCAATCTCTTCTAAAATGAATTCGGAAGTAAGAGGCTCAGACGTCGGGGTGGGATTGCCACCCGAAGATTTATTAAACCCTAGCAATTCTGGAGCATACTCCTCACAAACTTCATCAATGATGTCAATTCGGTTTATCGACTTATCATTTGTAGAGGAGTATCTCGTGGTTTGATCTAGATTAAAAGTGACGACTTTGTTATCAACCCTAAGGGTTATTTCTTCTCCATAAACATCAATTAAGGCACGGCCGGTTCTTAAGAAGGATCTTCCAAGTATGAGAAGTACTCAAGGATCGGCTTCAAAATCAACAACAACAAAGTCGGTAGGAAAGTGGAACTTTCCCACTTTGACATAAACGTCTTCGGCAAGTCCTTTAGGATGAGTTATGGATCGATCCGCTAATTCTAAAGTCATCCGAGTTGGTGTTAGTTAGGGTAGGGAAAGCTTTTTCCAAAAGGACAGAGGCATAAGATTTATGCTCGCGCCAAGATCGGCCAAGGCGTGACATACATCCATTCCTGGAAAATTGCATGGAATAAGAAACCTGCCGGGATCTCTAAGCTTTTCGGGAAGCTTTTTGAGGAGCATTGCCGAGCAATTCTCGTTCAATGGTATCTTAGCTAATTCAAGCAACTTCTCTTTATTCATAAGCAAATTCCTAATCGTAGGAGCAAATCTTGGCATAAAAAACAAAGCATCCGCGAAACTTATGTCAAAACGCAAATCTTGAAACATTTGAAAAATCTTCTCTTTTTGATACGAAGCTTTTTCATGAAATTTTTCTTGATTAAGTCGAGAAGGATATGGAATATTCGGCTTAGGTAAATTCTTCAGAACATCGGGTTCCGGAATGGGAGTGGTTTTAGGCAAAGTCTTTAGAACATCGGGTTCCAAAATAGAAATGGGGGTAACCGGAGGTGGGATTTGAGCGGTACTTCCTTGGAAATTAGATTGCTCCTTATCCGTTGTCTCCTCGGTTTCTCGTTCCACTACCTTTTTAGGAGAAGGATTAGTAGGAATCGAGGGTCCCTCGTAAGCAACACCACTTCGAGTAGTGATCGCTTTCATCTCACACTTCGGGTTTGGAATGGTATTACTCGGAAGAGTACCTGAAGTTGAGGCTTGGTTTTGAAAGAATCCACTTAACATATTTTGCAAGTTAGTTTGAAAAACATTTTGTTGATTCATCAAGACGGCTTGTTGAGTCTTCATCGTGTTTTGAATTTCATTCTTAACTTCTCCTTTCAACGAGTTGATTTGATTTTGCATGTTTCTCATTATTTGATCATTAGTTCTCTTGTAACTTGAAAAATCATTTGAAAACTCTTGTTGAACTTGATTATTAGGCACTTGAAACGGTTGGTTTTGAAATCCTTGATTTTGAAAATTCAGAGCATGATTATTTTGAACTTGAAAACCTTGATTACCATGAAAATTATTTCCCCGATTAAAATTATTCCCTTGACCTTGATTTTGATTAAACCTATTTTGACCATTGTTTTGCACCGAAGCAAAACCTGGTGGTGCCATTTGATTACTAACACGGTTTGGAGGGTTAACTTGATTGTAAGTACCCGTAGTCGCACAAACACTAGCTTGATTGTTATCGGTAGTCGGACAATTATACCAAGAATGGGCACCACCACAAGTAACGCAAGTTTCCTCAACCGCTTTAACCGGAGCGGGAGTGACAACTTTCTTAGAAACAATCTCGACTAAGGTCGAAAGTTGATCCGCAAGCTTATCAATTCTCTCATCCGTCTTACTATCACTTTCCCTAGAAGTCGTATTCATCCTAGAAGCATTTGGTTTGTTTCGTGAATAACGCACTTTTGATTTATTCTCAATTATATTCAAAGCCTCTCTAGTCGTTTTACTCAAAAGATTTCCACCCGCCGCGGCATTTAAGGAGTCTTGATCGTTGTCGTTTAAACCGTTATAAAAGGTATCAACTTGAGTTAACTCCGTAAATCCGTGGTGGGGACAAGCTCTAAGCATTTCCTTAAATCGTTCCCACGCTTCACTAAAAGACTCATCGAATTTTTGGGTAAAACGAGAGATTTTATTCTTTAAGTGAGTCGTTTTCGAGGGAGGGAAAAATTGATTCACGAATTTGGTAACGAGATCCTCCCAAGTCAAAATTGAATTAGGAGGTTCTTTCTCGTACCAAGTTTTAGCGGCCCCCTCGAGTGAATATGGAAACATCATTAGCTTAATCACATCGTTTGGTACATTCCTAAATCGTAGAGTCGAGGTAATCCTTTTGAAACTATTAATATGAGCGTGAGGATTTTCGTTCTCTAAACCGTGAAACGGGTTAGCTTGAACCAATTGTAACAAATTCGTCTTAATCTCAAAATGATCCGCATTAATTTCCAGTAAAACGATTGCTTCTCCATATCCTTTCGTGGGTGCACAGAGTAGCTCTTCCATTGTACATTCTGCCATTGGTGCAACTTTAACGATAGTACAAAGCTCGAGTTCGACTATGTTTGGGGCACGTCCTCTATTTCGACGTCTCGGAATTGTTACTTTTGAATTATTTGGAAAATTAGAATTTCTAGTGCGCATGCGCTAAACAAAATGAAATGATAAAAGGAAATATTTTTGTTTACCGAATAATCAACAAACTTAGGGTAACTCTCTTAAGTAAAATAAATTTTACAAAAGAGGTGCGCCTTTTTCGTAAGTGACACAAACGGTAATTTTTTTTTTGAATCTTTGGTTCGGGAACTTATTGATGGGTAATACTTCAATTGAAAGTATTATTTGTTGGTGTTCTTTTACCAACTTTGTAATTTTTTTTTTATATTCACGAATTCACAAGAAAAATCAAAAAATCCGGAAGAGCAAATATTTTTGTATTTTTCTTATTTATTTAACTTTTACTTATACTAAAAAGAAAAGAAAAATATTTTTTACTTTTTATATATTTTTAATTTTTTTATATTTTTTTGATTTTCTCAAAAGCGTAACTTTTGAAGACGAAAGGTTCTCCAAATCACGATCGACAAACTGCAAACGAGGGAATCTTAATCACAAATCCCCGGCAGCGGCGCCAAAAACTTGATGTAATATTTTAATACGCGTAATAATATCCGAAGTATAGAAAATTCCAAAACTACCCTTGAGGACAAAGGTAGAAGGAAAAATCTTACAAAAATACTACACGTTTAACCGGTAAGTGATTACCGGGTCGTTTTCCCAAAGATTTATGAAATTGAGACCTCGTTTGTTATTTGGACAATGACTTGAATTGGTTCAAACTTTTTGGATTAATTTTCTAAGTCTACAATTAAAAACAATTAAAGCAAGCAAGAAAAATTAACGACTTAGCAATTTAAAACGAATAACGGTGATTAAAGAAAACGTGACAAATAAGCAAGAACACTAAAATTAAACCCTAAATGCTTTTCTAAACTTTTTCTAATCCTAAATGACTATTCAAAAGAAAATGCTAAGGAAATTTCAAAACGAGAGTGGTTAAAGCTTAAAAATGAAGAAAACAAAAACGGGGATCGAATCCCGTTCTTTAAAAAGTGAATTTTCAAAATATTAACCCTACGGAAGAAAATTTATTTTTTATAAATCCTAAATGACAAAAGAAAATTTTCAGAAAAAGAAAATTATTTTTTTGATTATTTTTCTAATTTTTATGACTTTTTAAAGTTTTTAATGAAAATAAATGATTAAAAGTACTAAACTTACTTAAAAAATTCTAGAAAAATTTCTAAAAGTAGCTAAGGATGCAAAGATTGCAGGAAAAATAAGGGCTAGAAAATAAGCTAAACGAATAAGCCTAAATAAGCCTAAACAGCACTCGGAGTGCTTATAGGAAAAAAAATTCAAAAAGGGCTTAAAAGGATTAAAGATGCACCCTTGGACGTAAAAGTCCCAAGGGCGCAGTGGTGAGTGTGTGTGGTGTTGTGTTGCTATAAAGGTTGAGGAGGGTAGAGGTCCAGGGTTCGAGCCTTGCTCACCCTGGATTTCCCCTCTTCCCTTTTTATTTTTTTAGAAAAACTTTAAAAAGCAAATTTTTAAAACAACTTATAAGAAAACTTTTTTGTGAAAACAACTTTCTAGAAAACCACTAAATAAGCTAAAAAGAGCTTATTTAAACAGACAGAACTCTCTTTGCATGTTTTATGGCTTTTTGACAAAACTAACTAAGCTAAATATCGAGATAAGCTAAAGCTAGAACCAAATAAGCTATAAGCTACTTATTACTAACCTAATAAGCTATTCTGAGCTAAAAATAAGCAAAGAGCTAAAGCCATAAGCTGAAATTATCAAAATAGCACTTATGATGAAACTGAATACCAAAACAGATAAACAGGTACTTTAGTGCTTATTTTTAAGCACTCAAACAGAACATTATGACAATAAGCCCTACACCTACTTAAAGCCTATCCTAAAAACTACTTAAAACAGCAGAGATAAGACATTTTGAAATACAAATAAGCAGAGAAAAATCTAAATTAAAAGACTACTTATGCTGTTTTTTATGTTTTTGTATTTTCTTTGAAAAGTTAAAATAAGCTATGCCTGACTTTATAAAGCTAATGACAACTAAATTTTAGCCTAAAAACAAGTTTAAACAGAAATTAAGCAAAGATTTTAAGCTATAAGCTAAGAATTTTTAAAGAAACTATTATCTAAAACTGAATACCAAACAGTCCTTAAGACAACTTTTAAGCTAACTTTCTAATAAGCAGATGGAACCTTGTAATAATCTAACTTATACTAGCTTTAACTAATAAACCTAAGGCTACTAAAATCAACTTTTGAAATCTATTTTGAAACTCAAATGCTTAATGAAAAAGCTCCTTTAAAACTGCTTAATTACCCAGTACTTGCTGAGTTTTTTCTTTTAGCTTGAAAAGACAAAATGCTTATTTTGAGCTAAAAACAGATAGCTTAATGGATCTTTTTAAAAGAGAAATCACAAAATGCTAATTTAAGATTGACCTAAAAACTACTTGTGTTCTTAGAATCAAAACCTAAAAACTAAAATTACCCTCTGATTTTTAATCCTAAAAATGACTGTTTGTCTGTTTTTGTTACCTGATGCAATTGACACAATTTCAAACAAAACATAAACCTTCAAATGCAGACCTAATAGACTAGCTTCTACAATAATAAAACACCTAAGTGAGTGGAAACAAGTAAACTAATTCAACTAAAACCTATTTGAGCTTAAAATGGACTAAAATCTAACCGTATCCTCACAGATTCAAAATTCTATTAGCTAACTTATTTAAAAACAACTTTAACCTACAAGTATCTTAAATCCTTTCTTTATAAACATCAAAATGATGTTTTAAATCAAATTAAAGGACCAAAAAGTGTCTAGCAGTACTAACTTAAGTTAGTACTGCTTGACCCAAACACCCCTTTAAGTTGCTAAATCTCATTTTTAGCTTATAATTTTGAGAATTTAAGCACAAAACTTTAATACCAGATATTAGACAGCTAAAATCAGACTTAATGAGTAGATTTCAACAATCAAATAAGCCAGATCAATAAGCTACTTAACTATGCTATTATTTTTTTATTTTTCATTATTTTAAAGAAATAACAAGAATATTAAGTTTTAAGCTAACAATTAGACATAATAAGCATTTAACATTTATAATAAGCAACAATAAGCTAAATTAAACAATAATAAGCAAGTGATAAGCAATATTAAGCTAATTTGCAATATTAAAGCTATAAAATGTAATTGAGAACTTACATAAGCCTTTGCACAAAACAAGGCTTATAAATGCTCATTTGAGCTATCAACAAGCTCCAGCTTATCAAATGATAAGCTGGTAGGGTCCTGGAAGTCCTTCCATGATTGACTTCCCTTCCTTAAAAGCTGTGGTAAATCTGATTGGGGATTTGAGAGTAATTAAGCTCATTTAAGCTTTTTAAGCTTGAATGAGTACTTAGCTAGCTTATGAGTAGATATGACAACTTATTAAGCTTATTAAACCACATTGCTTATTATTGCAATTTAAGTAAAAGCAGATTTTAGCACAAGTTTAAAAGGTGAAATGCAAACTTTTATTGATGAAAAACAGATTACAAGGCTTTTTAAATGAAAATACAAAGATAAACGAACAATAACTGAGAAAATTACAATAAGCTATCACTAAACTACTCCTAAATTAAGCTAGATATTTTTGTGAGTGAGGATGGTCTCGTATTTATAGCCAGAGATAGATGCTTCTAGGTCTTCAAGTTTGTTAGACGTTCCTCTTAATCCAAACCCTCCATTCTTTCCAATCATTAGATCCTCTCTTGAAGCCGTTGGATAAATCAATCACAACAAAAAAGGACAAGAGATGGACAGATCGCCATGCTGGCACTCAAGAAAACAGCCCACTCTTTGTGGACATGTGTGCTTTATTTGCACTAGTTTTAGTGCAAAATTTTCCCTTTGGTGTGTTTGTTTCAATCCACGCGTCATTCCCCCTTGCTAGCTTGTCCAATCAAATGCTCTTGAGTGACGTTTTCTTTGTTGAGTCAGCAACTTCGTACTTGGAATCTCTTTGCCACATAAAGGAGTGGGTTAATTTCATTTAAATTGAGTTAATTGCAAGGATGGTGAATTGGGAAAGACGGGTAAACAGTAAAAATATTTTTCCCGCCCCCTTTTCTATTCATTTTGTGTTTGACCCAGGAGTAAAGGGGTGATTGACTTGGGCTCGGGCAATTGGGTTTGAGCTACAGGTTTATGATTTAGGCTTGGTTTAGGGATTTAAGGGTTTAAGTTATAAAGAGTTAACGACCGTTAGTAAAGAACTAACGGTGTTATCAATTTAGGGCTTTTTATGAAATTGGTTTTAACATTAAGGCTCATTTGGGTATTTTGAGGGTTTTGGCATTTTGTGGGTTGACCAAGGGTTGTCTTTGTTGACCTTTTGCTAGAAACTTCCAGCTCTTGTGCACTCTATCCGTTCCCGTGTCCGTGTTTGTCCGGTTTTGACCGTTTTCTTGTAATTTTTGCATTATCAGTACCTACACATTCACAAACAACAAAATACACAAATACAAGCATATTTTTGCACATTTTAATCATTTAAAGGTCATTTTTGGTATACAAAAGATATGTGATTTCTCACCTATCACCCATCATACTCATTTCGAACTCGTCATGCATGATTTTGGCAAAATAATCACACATCTCTTGATAAGTTGATCCGAATATAATATCGACATATATTTGGACAATGATGAGATTAGGATCCTTCTTTTTAGTAAAGAGTGTGTTATCTACCATTCCCATGGTGTAATCATGTTTAATAAGAAAAGCTTTCAATCTATCGTACCAAGCTTTAGGAGCTTGTTTGAGTCCGTAAAGAGCTTTCTTAAGTCTATAGACATGATTAGGTTTTGCGAAGTCAATGAATCCCGGAGGTTGTGCCACGTAAACCTCCTCATTGATAAAACCGTTAAGGAATGCACTCTTTACATCCATTTGAAATAATTTGAAGTCTAGTGCGCATGCATAAGCTAACAATATTCTTATGGATTCTAATCTAGCTACGGGTGCATAAGTTTCATCATAATCAATTCCTTCTTGTTGATTATAACCTTGGGCAACTAGTCTAGCTTTGTTTCTAGATACGACACCATTTTCGTCAAGCTTATTTCTAAATACCCATTTAGTTCCAATTATGGTCGCATCCATTGGATTTGGAACTAATTCCCAAACATCATTTGATACGAATTGGTTTAATTCTTCTTGCATAGCAATTACCCAACTTTCATCTTTTAGTGCTTCATTTATATTTTTAGGTTCTATGGTTGAAAGAAAACAAAAGAAATTACTTTTGTCTTGGGCTTGTGATCTAAGAGTTCTTTGATTTAAATTACCTATAACATTTTCTAATAGATGACTTTTAGATTCTTTATGTTTATAATTTCATTATTTTCTAAAGGTTTATCTTCAAAATTATTTCCTAAAGGTCTTGTTTTACTAACCTCAATAGCTTCTTCTTCGACTAAATCATCATCCTCCAAAGGTGATGTTTTAGACGGGGGAGGAGTTTCATCAAAAGTCACTTTTAAGGATTCTTCGACTTTCATTGTATGTTTGTTAAGAATTATATAGGCTTTGCTATTTTGAGAGTATCCTAAGAAAACACCTTCATACGACTTTGGGTCAAACTTGGTGAGGTAATCCTTTGTATTAAGAATGAAGCATTTACTTCCAAATACTTTGAAATAGTTTAGGTTTGGTTTTCTTCCTCTTAATAACTCGTATGGGGTTTTTCCTAAAATATGTCTAATGGAGATTTTATTTATTATGTAGGTTGATGTATCGACCGCATTACACCAAAATTGTTGTGGAATAGATTGTTCATTTAACAAGGTTCTACTCTTTCTTTCTACTACCTCATTTGATTGTGGAGTACGAGGAGCGGAGAAATTATGAGAAATTCCATTTAACTCATAATAGTTTCCGAATTGTACTTCATTATCAAATTCCCGACCATGATCCAATCTAATTGACACTATGGAACATCCTAATTTATTTTGAATCATTTTACTAAATATTTCAAACTCTTTGAATGCTTCAGTTTTATTTTCTAAACATCTAGTCCATGTATATCGAGAATAGTCATCTACAGTTACTAAGGTATAACGATTTCCTCCATAACTCCGTACGGCGGATGGGCCAAATAAGTCCATGTGTACTAATTCTAAGCATCTAGTTGTTGATACTATATTTTTGGCTTTGTGACTAGCATGAGCTTGCTTTCCAATTTTGCAAGCATCACAAAAACGTCGGTTAAATTTAAGCTTAGGTAGAGTTCTAACTAATTCCTTAGAAGCCAATGATCGAATTAATTTCATATTTGCGTGACCTAATATCCTATGCCATAAAGTGGAGTTTTCGTCTAAAGTTGCAAGACACATTTTATCTTCCGGTTTATTTCCTAATTTCATTACATATAGACCTCTTTTTCTAATTCCTCTACCTATGACCTTTTCGTCTTTGATTATTTCGCTATCATATTCGGTAAATACTACTTTGCATTTATTATCACATATTTGACCAATACTAAGCAAATTAAATTTTGAATTATCTACGTGCTCAACATTTTCAATAATTAGGGAGTCATGAGAAATCGTACCTTTGCCTATGATGTTGCCTCGTAAATTGCTTCCAAAAATGAGTACCCTCGTTGTAGTAAACGATTTGTATGTAGAATCAAGACAACTTTTGGTTACCCTCATATGCTTCGAGCATCTACAATCTTAACCATTTCATTGGGCTTCTAAGTTTATTCCTAAGCATATTTCATTTGATGCTGAGCTACTAGACAAGTTTCATCTTTAGCATTTCTCTTTCCCTCATCCTTCGCCACTATCACTCCATGCTCCTCCAATGAAAGCTTTTTGATTATTGCTTCTTGACGACTTTGGACATTCTCTGATGAAATGATTTGGATCTCCACATCTAAAGCATTTTCTTTCACTTTTATCATCTTTGTTACTTCTACTTCTTTGAAATGACTTTCTTTGTAGACTCGTGGTTGTCTTGTAAATCTTCCTCGTCTTTTGAAAATTTCTTGAATTCTTCACGGCCATGGCGTATTCTTCGTCTTCACTATCGGAATTCGAGCTATCATCATCACTTGATTCCCTTTTGGCCTTCAAAGCAAGAGATCTATTTTGTTCTCTTGTACTTTGACCATTTCCAGAATCATTTTTTATTAATACTTCAAATAAAACTTTCAATTTCTAATAAGTCATCAAGTGATAGAGATGTTAAATCTTTTGATTCTTCAATAGCCGTAACCTTTGCGCGCCATTTTGGATGAAGTGCCCTAAGAAATTTCCTAACATAATTCTTGCTAGAAAAACCTTCATCAAGTGCTTTTAGACTAGTAATAATAGTGTTAAATCTGGCAAAAGCATTATCTATCGATTCCCCTTTCGGAATCGTAAATTGTTCAACATTGTTGAACAAGAAGACTTTTTATTATATTGACTTGACGAAATACCTGTGAGTTATAATAAAGTATCCCAAATTTCTTTTGCGTTTTACACAGTAAAAATACTTTATAATTCTTTACTGACGAAGCATTATAAATTACCATTTATCTTCTTTATTTTTGCAAGATTCTTTAAATCAACGTTTTGTTTATCAATAATTTCATCCTTTTTAGTTTTATTGGGAAATTTGAATAGGAGAAAACACCAAAAGGTAATGACAGCCAAAGATCTAGATCTTTGATTCACATAAGATACGAAACTATTTTTCCAATAAAATAAACCATCACTTTCAAAATAGCTTGGTCTTTGCATAGATTGCCCTTCTAAATATTTCCGATTCCAAAGATCGATTCGCAGTTTTAAAATACAGTTTATTTTAAAATTCTTATTTGACGTGGACCCTGATACCAATTGTGGAAAACTAGAAGGAGGGTTGAATAGTTTATCGCTTTTTAAATTAATGTTATGTTTGTTTATAAAAACTTAGATTCGACTTTATGTGAATTCACAATATGCACAATATAGAAAATTTTAACAAATCAACTTGAGTAATGAAAAGCATGTAAATAAATGTGCAAGATAAGAGATAAGATATGGAAAGATCAACCACAAACACAAGATTTATAGTGTTACGTAACGAAGCACCTCTCGCCCTACTCCACTCCCTGTATCACAAAACTCGAGAGTTTTCTCACTACGTCAACAAACTCTCTTTAGGCGAAGAAAAAGCGTACACAACTTAGCTTACACCAATTTCCGACACTAAGCTAAATGTCGAGTTCTAATCCTAGCTAGAACTAATCTATCACAACACAACACACCACTTCACGACAATTCACAACTTGGCTTCACTACACGACTTCACTCTACTTCACAACTTCTCTTCACTTCACAACTTCACTTCACCAAGACATTACTACGATCACACCAATCTATCACAACTTACTAAGATCACCCAATCTAGCTATACTTACAATGATCACTACAATCTACTTAGAATACGCAACTACGATACACACCTTCACAATATACACGAATGATTTACAAGATATGATACAATTGCAACAAGGTTTCAAGGACACACACTAAGCTATAATACTTCTTCACTTGATGATAAGAAGTATTCTTCTCTTGCACTTGAGGATCAAAGCTTGGATCACTTGGAAACAAGGCTTTATGATTTAATGATCAGAGGAAAGAAAGGAAAGTATAAACTGATTTAGAACAGAAAGAAAGTGTGTACAAAAGGTAAGAAAATCAGTGGGGAATAGTTCAGTATTTATAGACAAGCTGTGACAAAAAGACACGTGACCGGTCCCTTTAATTAGGGTGCCGGTCCCCTTAAAATTAAGGGGGCCGCCCGTTATAATTAAGGGGGCCGCCAAAGCCTGACGCTCCTTTTTTGTCTTTTCTGGGGGAGGTGTTTTCTGGAACATTTCTAGCCGTTTTTGGGTAGAAAATTTGAATTTAAAATATTTATTTGAATAAAACATTTTTTAAATCTAAAAATGTTTTGTAAAAGATATAAAAATGTTTGTATCATTTTTATAAAAAGTGTGAGTTTAAAAAAAATCCTTTGATCATAAACTACATTAAGCATCTGTTTATTCATACCTTTAAGTGATTAAAATTTTGAAATGAAAATTTACTACTAATTACTTGTTTACAATTAATTTTTCAATAATTGTTTTTACATTTTGTGATTATCAAAACGTAAAAAGATCAAAAAATATTAACAATGTTTTTAGGCATTATTTCTATCAACACAAAGCAGTATCCTTTATTGTATCATTAGCCGAGTCACCAATAGCCGGTGTAGTGATATTAGCCGAGCCTTGCTATAGTAATTTGTGAGACGATGAATAGTGTAATCTACAGTAACTCGAAAAAAAATAGCACTACCTCTTCTACACCGCCCCATTCTCATACCCATCTTTATACACACACACAAATGATCTTCTCGAAGCTTCTCACCGCCCCACTCTCATACCCATCTTTATACACACACAAATGATCACCTGTGAAATCCCCAATCAGTATTTCTTTCTCTTATTACAATACAGCCTAACAAGAGCCATCACAAGACCTTTTATGAGTTTGTTTTTTTTAATTTTCTATGTCGATTTGATTTTTAAGGATTTCAAACGTATTTATGTTGGGATTTCATGAGATTGGATTAATTTATGTTTAATCTTATTGTTTTAGAAACTCAAGGTTTTCGATGTGGTCAACTGTTGGTTGTGGTGTTGGGCTTGTTACTATGTTTTCATTGAGGGGTTTTGGCGTCTTTATGTTTAATTTGGTGAAGAGGTGATGGTGTTCGGTGGATGCTTCAGGTCAATCATTAGTGTTACAAAAGGTTTGATGATAACCTGAAATACATATGCATGTTGTTGTTTTGTTTCAAGTATCATAAAAGATGTACATAGTATCTGATATTTAGATTCTTTTTGAAACTGATAGGCCAATACATCATCTTATTTTCCTGCTTATGAATTTATTCAGTATTTGCTATAGGCGATGAGGATAGTATTTCTTTTGTGCGTTTGCTAGATCATGATAGGTGAATGCGACCCGTATCTTGCCGAGGCAGCATGACCAGCCATGGCGGGATCGAATACCCTTTTGTCCACTTCTGCGCTTACAAATCTGAGCCAAACGGTTGCACTGTTTGACAAAATGAGCCTCTTTTATAGAGTTTACAACTTTTATATGCTGAAGTTAGTTCAATAAATAATTTTTAGAGGTTATTGCATTCTGAGAACAAATTTGTGTTGTTTTCAGATTATTGGATACTGAAACCTATTTGTGTTATGAGCCAAACATGAGCCAAATGGTCACACTTAGACTGATTTGCAGCCATGGCGGGGCAAAGTATTAGTTTTGCAGCCATGGCAGGGCAAATTATTAGATTTACAAAATGAGCCTCTATTATAGAGTTTACAACTTTTATATGATGAGGTTAGCTCAATAAAGAGTTTAAGATGTTATTGCATTCGGAGAACGAAAGTATGTTGATTTTAGATTATTGGATACTCAAACTTATTTGTGTTATGAGCCAAACATTTTAGGTCGACTGACCTTATTTGTGTTCTGAAAAAACCTTGATTTTTTTCGTGCGAGATAAGAAACTTCAGGAAGATCATATGTGTGTGTATATGAAGATAGATATGAAAATAAGAAGGTGTAGAAGAGGTAATGGGAATTTATTTTACTCGAGTTACTGTAGATTACACTGTTCTTTGTCTCATAAATCATTGTGGCATGTTTTATTGGCAGGGAAAATGATTAGATTTGCAGCCATGGGTTGTATTTACAGCATGTCTGCTTATGCTTATAGTGAGCCCGCTTATGCTTATAGTTTTGCTAATACTGGCTTGCATCTGGTATTATATTTGCCGCCCTATCGGATGCATCATGCTAAGTGTATCATAAGGCGTCACTTATTTTGAATCTGACAGGCCTATATATCAGCTTATTTTCCTGCTTATGAATTTATTGTGTGTGTACTATAGGCGATGAAGATAGTATTACTTTTGTGCGTTTATTATTTTCCTGTTGTAATAAGTTGATGGAACATGATGGGTGAAATCGACACGTATCTTGGTGCGGCATCACTATCAGAAAAGTGTTTGCTGCCATTGCGGGCTCAGATATCCTTCTGTCCAGTTCCACACTCTCAAATTTGAGCCAAACGATTTCACTATTTCTGTGTAAAAAATATACTTTGTCAATTTTTTTGAAACATAATGGATCAAAGTGTTCGCTCTTGGTTAAATGCGAACCATGTATATATAACATTGCATAAAACATACAACACTTTCTTGTATGTAAAATGCTGGATATGCAGCTATGACTTTTGTCAAAAATGGGATGGCCGATGGGAAGCTGTGTATTGTTTCCAAAGGTGTTTTATTTTGATTCTTTGCCGATTTGTTAGAGTTTAAGGATTAGGGTTTAAGGATTAGAAATGTGAAAGACTTACAAACTTAATAGTTTGTCCTAATATCGAGGTGGAGGGTGTTTGGAATTGCTTACTTGCATGCTTATCTGCTTAGCCGTTTGGGTACTGTTTGGGTATATTGATTATCTGCTTGGCAGATAAGCATGTACCTTTTTATTCTAATATAACCAATCCCAAACACCCCATTAGCTTCCAAAATACAGATATGAATTCAAATATATGATGCCGTACATATAAAGCTATTATATGAATGAACATTCATGAACATCACATGTATGCTTATTATAATCTTTAAATGTAAGGAGCATTAATGATTTAGTAATGTTAACAAATATGAACGGATTAAAAATTGTTGTAGATAGGTGAAATATTTACATCAATCTATTTCTGCTTTAGTGAGCTAGCATTTCTTGACTATGATGACATTAAGTTACTTTAGATCAAAATGCAATCAATTTTTACTTCAAATAATCTTTTATCGAGGCTAATAAAGCAACCAGTTTGTATATGCATACGACAAAGCTATTACTGTTTTTTCCAAAATAATTTATGTAAGGTTCAGGATGTGTTTTGCTTAATCCTTTTCATCAAAACCACTAACCCATAATTGATATATATGCTGGTGCGAGCATCTCGATAAGGCATAAATTGCCGATCCTGTAAGTAATAGATATTCTTTTGATTAATTTATCTTAGAAACATTGATAAGAAAATTTACAAATGGATATTTCTTTTTTACTTTCAGCTTTAGACCGCCTTGCAGTTGGAGATAGTGCATTATAGAAAGGTGCATGGTGGTGGTGGGACCTAGCGGTTGGTGATGCAGCAACAGACGGTTTTTAGCATAACTGTTGCCTGGCCCGCGATTATTCTTGGCCCAGCCAATCCCACTGATGCAAGTGCAACAAGTGAGACCGTATCAAATGCCACATTTGATGCCGGTGATGCAGCAACACTAGATTATGGGGTTAAGTCCTATCCAACAACCATCTATTAGGCATGTGTAAGTATAATGCATCATTTCTCATCCTAAGTTTAAAAAATGTGATATATTTTTAGGCATAATCTGCAAGTGTCGAAGTATTTTTGGAAAATATTGGAAAATTTTCAACTGTTAGATTACTGTAGAAGGAAGTTCAGAGACTAGAGACCCTAAAGTGTCCATATGTAATGCAGTTGAGAAATAATTGTTCAGACGCTCATTGTAGCCAATCACGGTCATGGAGCTTTAACAAGGTTAGCGAAGGTTTTAAAAAAATAAGAGCAACGTGTTATTGAAAAAAAGGTTTTACAAAAAATAAGAGTATGTACATATGTTGATTGGGCCTGTAATGGTTAAATGCTAAGATGTGTGGGTTCTTGGCAAATTCTGAATTTCAAGGAAAAATAGATAAAATAATCGGTAATAGCAATTTTGTTTATGTTGGTTGTATGGATGTACTTTATGTACATGAGTGAATGCGAGGATGTACATCAATGCAAACTTTTAAGCATATCTAACTTGAATAAATTTGAGGTCATGGAATACAATTATAAGATTATTATAGGTCGTAGTGAACACCTCAATGAATTCGGATGGACCCATGTTCTCTTTAAGGTGAGTCACATAGAGTGTTATAAAGCTTTGACAAATTGGAACTGTATATAGCAGTTGTGAAATTAAATGGTCAAACGAAATGTTTTTACAAGTCAAGCCTAATGTGTTTCCTTTAGAACTGTTATCTAATCCGAAAGTAAGGTTGTATGATTATGACCCATTGGTTTTGTTGCATGAACTAATAAAATAGTTTGTTAAGCAGACGATGAAAAAAAGCTAATTAATAAGGCAGTGGATGTAGCAAAATATAGGGCATTACCTCTAGTTTTTTTGGATTCTTTTCTTTCTTTTTCTTACTGCAAACTATCCTCTTGAACCAATTCCACATTCCCATATGTAGTTAATAATACCGGCAAAAAACCTAGCACAAAAGGATCATTCTTGATTAGAAAACATTAACAGCTAAAGTTGCAGCCTTATAGGAGGAGTAACATAGAATTTAATGAAATCATTTTCATATTCTGAATTTAGCCATTAGACAAACACTAAAAAACAATAATAAAAGTACTACTTTCATAAGAAATCCAAACAACCCCCTTAACACCCACACTACAAAACATCATTCATCAGATAACATGGATCATCAATACAAATAATATCATAAATTAACATTATGTTTTTATACATCAAAGATCTAAACATCTTGGAGTTAAGGTGAACTTTGTCAAGCATCAGTAAGCACTCATATAAACTCACTAATATAAAGCGTGCACTTCATGTATTTACATACCCCTTGAATCATATTATTACAACATAATTACATAAACATATCATGTTGTAGGTTGTTTAATTCGAATAGGGAGAGGATAAATAAGCGGATGTTAAGCCAGCTTGAAAAGCAGGCGAAGGAGCAGATTAAGGTGATGAGGCAAGTGATTGCTTATGGAAGAAGGGAAAGCACGACCAGTGGAATTTGATGATCTAACCTTTATCATTATGCGATATTTTTAGATAACGTTGTTGCTGCTTTAGTTGTGGTGAATTCTTCTGTTAAGAATACGAAAGAGCTGTAGAAGCATGTTTTTCATGGTGGGAGAAAGAAAAGAGACTACAAGATGCATCAGCAAAGGGTGATGAAATCTCCTCCCCAAGCCTTCCATGAGCAGTCATAAGACAACATGGAATAGTTTGAAAGAATCTTCTCTTTAAATTGTGACAATTAGTATGATAGCACATTGTTTAAAACTTCATTCTAAAAAATAGTACATGATAATTGGTATGACATTAGTTGATATTGTATTACATTACCATTTACCTACAAGATTGTGTAACTTTTTATACGAGCTAATTATGATTTGGGTCACCATATGTGAGGGTTATTAAATTTAGGAAGGAAAAAAGAATGGTGTTAGCATTTTAGTGCATGATAATTTATGGTTTGCAGGTTTAAGTCTCATCGTGAACAGAGGCCCGCCGCCACGGGTTTGTAAAACTCGTTGTCTATAAAGTTTGAGTGGTTTTGTCAGTTTTGGTCCTTGTGTATTTGAGTGTTAGAAAAAAAAGATTGATGTCTGTGACTAAGTGAGTGACGAATAGTTTCGTCTTTAAGTTTGTATAAGCTCTGTGACGAAAAAAGGTATTCGTTACTAAATTAACTAATGGGCGCCGGGTTATTAAAATCACGTAATGCCTTTTTTCTTAGGTAAAAGTAAATTTTGAACTCTTTTTATGTGGTTTTTTTTAAATTAAGAAGGTGAAAAGTTATAAATGTTAGTTATTATTCAATTGCGATTGTCAATTTAGTGATAAACATTTCTCATAACTACCTATCCAAAGTTGAGTGACAAAATTTTTATGACTATTAGTGTAACAAGAAATGAGTTACACGTGGACCATTAGTACTAGACTCAGTGACAAATACTTTCATCACTATCATATATATTAATTGTGAAGATTAAAGAAACGTTGATAATCTTTTAGGACCGTTTAAGCCATCCAGGATATAATAACATTGAACATAAACATATGCACAACGGAATTAACACATAAAGAACAATGTTATGAACAAGGTTTTATCAAACATTCCAAGCCCCAATATTATTTGATCAGAATAATACGGTTACATTAATGAACTGTAACAAGAATCATAAGATCCTTGAGGCT
>BQNB010020977.1:0-15943 GCA_026074375.1 Tanacetum coccineum | reverse complement strand
TCCATCTCTTCCTTATGAATAAAGGGTTCTTCTTGTTAGTTTCTTCTAGATCAAAGTTTCAGAACACAAGCTCTGATACCACTTGTTGATCCCAACTTAAGATCGATTCCTTGGCTTGTAAAGGTTAAGTTATTTTGGATTGAACCAAAACAACTATGGTAGAAACTTTGTGAATACTAAAGAGTATGCGAAATCTACTCTTTAATACTTAGAAGAATATAAATGAAACAGTAAACTGTATGAACAATGATATCACTGAAAAGCTCCAATATTATTATTATCAATAATACAAGTACTCTGTGTAGTACTAGGATTTACAACCTTGAAGCTATATATAAAAAACGTATGAATGTATATGTGTGTCAATAATCATAACCTAGGATCTCTTTTTATACACCAAGGAGTCATTTACAAGACAACTACAAATCTTCTATAATTCTAATAGATAACTACAAATCTTCTAACTTAATAAGATATACATATCTTTTACAAAATATCTCATACTTATCCCGTAAGTAATCTTGATAAACAATCTTCATCTTAATCCTTTCTCTTGTCTTTATCCTTTTGACAATAAAAATTCTTTTAGCAGTTGTAATCTTTCAGCAGTTGTAACCAGCAGCATTAACTTTTATTCCAGCAGCACTAACTTAGCAGTATTAATCTCCAAGATCATTATGAAGCCTTTTGATCCCAACACTAAAGCCTTTACAAAGTTACTTAAATTAAATTTGATTCGACCATAAAGTGACAGATTTGCGACAAAGTTTCTGTCACTAACAGTAACGACGAAGTAGTCACTAATCCATTTCTAATAATTGGCCAACCATTTTGTTGTTCTTTCGTCGCTGCTTGAGACAGATATAGTTATCGTTAATCTGCCACTAAAAGTATTGTCTCAAAACCGTCACTAAGAATTTGTTGCTTAAATTACACGATTTCATAACATATTTGAACAAACCCGTCTCCAATTTGTCGCGATTTAAAAATCTTTTGAGGATAAAATATGTCGCCAATCGGTCAATAAATGATACAATTTATTTGCCATTTATTCAAGATGTCACACAAACAAATACCACATTGATGAAAGTTACGAAATCAATATCCAAATTAAATGATTTAAAAACAAGTTTGGTGACTTGGTTTATCTACGAACAAACAATTGTGTGTACAGACTTCAAAATATGCCCATAATTCATCACGATCAGACTTGTTAACCTCCTTCCAGGTGGTCCAATAACCATTAAACATGTTCTTAAAGAAAGTAGTTATTGTATGAGAAACCTTCGCATCAGCAAACCTACAAAATAAGATAAACATTGAAACATAAGAATCCATATATATAACATAAGAATCAAGTAAACGTATGTTAAATAGATAACAATACCCTCCACCATCCAATGTGATCATTGGCCTCTTTGATGGGTCACGTGGGTCTTGGTTGTATCAATGTTTCATAATTTATAAAAACATAAGCGGAAGGAAGAACAAAGATATTCTAACAAGGTTTAACAAACTTTCACCACAGCCCCATATTATTTGATCAAGATAATTCGGTTACATTCAACAATCTGTAACATGTGTCATTAGATTCTTGAGGCTACCCAATCATGCTAGCAATCTTCATCTTTGTTGTACTACTACTTAACTAACTCTAATCCCTAGGCAACTTTAGTAGGGATGATGCTAGACACACACACCACCTTTTTAGTGTTTAAATCTTTTCTTGTACACACACTAACTTTGTGTATGGATCTTTTTATATAGAGCGTCCTTAAGACTTCAGGAAATCAATTAAAACATTTTTAAAGATTCTAATTGTTTTATGAAACTTTATTAGTTCCTAATACTATCTTGACTCATTAAGCACGTGATCCAAGAATCTCCTCAACTTTGACTCATTAAAGCAAGTTGACAATAATTCTTTATCTTTGGACTCATTAAAGCACGTTTGCCCAAGAATTTCCTCATCTTTGACTCATTAAAGCAAGTTGATCTAGGACAGTCTTCATCTTGGACTTGCTTTTCCTTTTATATAATATTTGTTTCATTTTGTATCCATCAAATCAATTATTCCCAACATCTTCCCTATTTGATGATGACAAAACAAACATTAAATTCTTCACCCTTAACGTCTGATTTCCCTTAAAGTTAAGATTCCTTGCCATGTCGTGCCACACACATATGCTGCAAATCTCTGTAATTTCTTTCACCTTTTTGTCATATTCCAATAGGGTTTTGTGAAGATATGCAACTTGGATCTTTACAACTACAAGCTCCTTATATCACACTACTAATCCAGCCTTCCAATGACTCAAATTACCCTCCATGACACATAATAAGAAAAATGAATTTAAGTAGTAGAAATTTAAACTAGCAATAGTAATAATGACTTAGCAGTAGTATCGAAAACCTTCCTCTCAAATGGTGCATGAACATATCCTGTGGTTAAAACTTTTGTCAATTAAGGCTTCCCTGAAACAATGTATTAACCTCTTTTGAATCTTCATATTTCTTAGGCTTTTTGTAATGATTTTTGATGAAGTACTCTTGATGTACCAAACTTGAATCTAAAGTAAATCCCCAAATTTGTTACTTAAGCTTGAATGGTGTAGATGGGAAAAAACGGTGTTAGGAATTTGTGCTGATCAAAACTCTTAAAAAAAACCCACTCACCCACCTTGAATCTTCCCCCCCCATCCACCTATAGATCGACATCTTCGTGTGACACTGAGCTATACAACACCTTAACTCCTGTAAGTGTTAGTTTACTAGGTCCTCAACCAAACACCTTGACCGCTGGAAACTTGATTAACCATGTCCCAATCAAAAACGTAAAGGTTCAAGCAAGTTATAATGATATATGCACCACCTAACCCGATGTCAAGTAAAAATAAGTAATACTCTCGTTAAACTCACTTCACATCTCAAGTATGAGATACTCAAATTAATCTGTAATCATTCTTTCAATAGGACCTCAATAAACTAGCCATATTACATTTAAGAATAAATCATGTTCCAACCGAGATCCAATCTGTGTCATCCGATAAATTCTAATCAACCGAGAACAAAAACTGTATGTCATCCGATATCGGTTGATACTAACAGTAGAAACTGCTTTCTATAGCAGTAGCCTATCACTCACGAATAGACACTAGCAGCACCATCACGATGACTTCTCTTGAACAAACTATTGATAATTTTGTAGTAATAATGATCGGGGGGGGACCCCCCCCCCACCATCATCAGCTTATTTGTGAAACCTTGTAGATACAAACCGGTCATCAAGAAGCCTTGTGTCTTCTAAATCTTGTCACGACTTGAAACAGTATTAACTAGAAACCCTAAAAGTTAAAAACATACGCAGCAAGATGTTTAGGGTTTAAAAGGAATACGCAGCAAGGTTTAAAAATATATGGTGATTTTAATATATCTTCTTCTATCCACGCTTTCTGCTTTTACTGAATTTAGGGTTGACTAAAAAAACCTAATATCGCCGAATTTGATCACTGGAAAGAATAGAGAAACTCGAATCTATATTAATTCTAAACAACTTGTGTATCCAGAATTAACGAGACACCATGCTCTGATACCAATTGTGGAAACCTAAAGATCGTTGGTAGGTTCTTTGATCGTTTAAGCTCAGGTTGTTTAGACCTTTATCTAGAATAATATCAATGTTCATAAGTTATAAAAACAAAGCGGAATAAGAACAAAGATATTCAACAAGGTTTTTACCCAAACTTTCACCAAGACCCAATATTATTTGTTCAAGATAATCGGTTACATCTATCAAACTGTAAGTGTGTTCATAAGTTCTTGAGGCTACACACTCATGATAGCATCTACATCTTATTGTACAATATACAAAACTAACTCTAAACCCTAGGCACCTTTATTAGGGATGATGCCTAGACACACACACACCTTTTAGTGTTTACATCTTTCTCTTGTGCACACACTAAACAATGTTTATGGATCTCTTTATATAGAGAGTCCATAAGATACTTACAAGGAAACTTAATTAAAAAATTTATAAAGGATTTTCTAATTGTATTATGAACTTTCTTCTTTCTAATAACTATCTTTGTCTCTATTAAGCACGTTGACCATGAATTCCCTCTATCTTTGTACTCATTAGGCAAGTTGACCAAGAAATTCTTTATCTTTGACCTCATTAAAGCACGTTGACCAAGAATTCCTCATCTTTGACTCATTAAAGCAAGTTGATCAAGAATTCTTCATCTTTGACTTGTTTCCTTTATATCATATATTGTTTCCTTTTGTTTCATCAAATTCTATTAAATTCCAACAATTAAGTAAAGGCTTATTCAGTTAGCTTTAGTAGTGCTTAACTGGTAATAAGCAATGGTACTGATAGAGTAATGAGAGCTTATTGGAGTTTTTCGGTTATTTCTAAAACACATCTTTATTGGAATTTGATAAAATTAAAGTAATATTCATACAAAATTTAAAGGAAAACTAAAATTTTATTAATAATGAAAGGATTACAAGCTTTAAAATGAAAATTACATTAAAACATTACAATAAGCATAAATTTAAGCTAAAACAATACTAGATGCTCAATATTTCGCAACTAGGTGAATGCCTATATGTTTAGTGAGTGTAGAAGCTTTCTAGTGAGGGAGGAGCGTTCTTCAGCTTCAATCTTAGCCCTTGATTGCTAACAAACTCCAAATCCATCATTTGAGCCCTTAGATCATACTCCACATCTCATTAGCCAATAGGATACCTTAGGATTGCCAGCGTGGCAGATAATGATGTCACACTTGAGCCACGTTGGTCTTCTAGAAGAGGAGGGCGTATGGATGAGATGGTTTTACCCATTTTACTCGTTACAGGTGAAAATGAGAGGGAAGATGATAAACAGTACATTTGACCTGTGTTTTAGTAACTTTGATTTGGATCAGAGATTTTGGGTTTGGGCTTAATACTTGGGCTTGGTTTATTTCTTTTGGGCACACTGGATGGATTGGGATTTGTATTTTGGACTTGGATAAAGGCTTATATTTAGGCTAGTTTTTTTCATTAAATGGGCTGAACGTTGCCATTAAACGAGTACAGGTTGGCCCATTAAAGATGAATACGCTCTCGGCTTTGCTTTCTCACGCTCTTCCAATCTCGTGCTCGTTTTTGTCCTTCTTGGATTTATTTTTTTCCATTTTTGATATATCCGTTACCTGCACAACACAATTAACAAAACAGACAAATACAATGTATTTTCTATTTGTTTTTGGTCATGTATGCTTGTTTTATAGGAAAATGATATGTGATTAAACGCATATTAGAATATTCTTGAATATTATAATCGTGGTCCCCATTCAAAGAAACCCTAATACGCCGTGTTGAACTCCTTCAATACGGTGTATCGACCAAATTTCAGAGCCTATAAATACTGAACCCTAAATACGAATTTTAGTGTGCAAAACCATACCAAAGACTGAGAAGAAGGCATTAACCACCAGGTTCGATTTTTAGAAGAGAAAAGAAGCCAAGAAGGTCTCGTAACGCCCTTCAATCCATATGAAAACCTTTGTAAATTCTTATACTCTAAATACGCGTTCGGTTTTTGGTATCATTCATTTAACTTGGTTAGTTTACCTTAATCGTTCGTCTATGAAATTTGTATTCTTTACAATGCTTATTGGCTAATACCTTTAGGTATTAGACATGTTTATGATAATTTAATGTTTGGTTTATGTTATTCTGATTGCTTCTTGTAAGTTTGGTGTTGTTTTATATTTATCAATTTATACTCATTTATGTGCTTAAGTATGTGACCTATCATTCAACTAGATCTAGGAATACAAAATAGAGAGTTAGCTAGATGTCAGGATAGCTCTCCATATCTGCAATTTATATACCTAGAACAATAGGACCACAAATAACATGTTGTCTTTGATCTTGGTTTAGTGAACAAGTTAGACTAAGTGGTGACGTAGGATCAACAAATAACGTTCTAATTCCCTGAGTAAAGATCTGGACAAGTGGACTACTAGTATATAAAGATCCGTTAAGTAATAAGTTAGTAAAGTATCGATGAGCTAGGGTTCAGTAAGATCACCATTATTGTCTCCTAAGATATATTATAATCAACCGCGATTGCTTTATGCGGATGTGGTTAATTGTGACAGAATTGCCAAGTCTAGGTTTTAGGAAGAAGTACAGCCTAAATCTAGGAATGATATATCAACAACGAGATAAGACAATCATTGTACTTATAAACTAAAACCTGCGTTTTATTAGAGAAAATATGGTTAATACGTTTTCCTTACACCGCTGATGAGTAGTCGTAGGACTTCAACAAGAAGTTTTACAACTCCCTAGGCAGAGTACCTAATCGTTCTAGCGTAGTATAGGCAAGACTCGGGGGTTTTTTTTATCATTCTTTAGGGGAATAGGTTAGGAAGGCTCGAATAGAGCTTAACCGAGATCTACGGGATTGAAAGAAGATTATTTTTGTATTTTTTATATTTTATAAAAAGCAGGTATAATTAATGGTTTGAGAGGTTGGTTTGTTTAACTTATTAATAAACTAATTATAATCTAAACTACTAGTGATAACTTTATGATAAAATAATGTATTTGCTTAATCATGCATTACTCATTAGAATGCTTCTCCTAATCATGTTGCCTTGTCACACTCGTGATGATCTATTTAAGTATTTCCTAAGTCATGAACGAATACATGGACTCCGCCGTTCTATTTAAATATTTTCGTTAAGGCAACACACAAGCAAGGTAGTATGAAGACTATTACAAGTCCCCTAAGAGGGATCAACCATATAAGGGTAAGGTAGTATGAAGACTATTACCGATGGTATCCCTTCTACACTTCTCGCATTTCCCTAGACGTCTATGCCAATTTAATATCTTATGGCTAGTTTTCTAAGCCTAACGCGCTCATCATCATAAGAAGCATAGGTAAAAAAGGATCTAACAATCTAACTTCATGCAATAATAAGCAAATAAAAGGAGGGTTTAGCTACGTGTTATAAGAAAGCAAGAACATAAAGCAATCAAACAACACATAGAAATATTGAATGATTAAAGATAGATAATATTACTTGATTAAAACATGGATTAAGGTCAGTTACAATAGGGTTTTGAGGCCCTAAAGTCGGCCTAAAAGCTGACAAAATACTTAGGGTTTGGCTCCCAAAAGTTATACAAAGTTACACCCTTAAAACCCTAAATTCGGCTTAATATATATAGGGAAATCGTCGCGACGGCGTCAAGTTGTAGTCGCGATGCCGTCGTCAAATAAAATCTTCTAGGTCTGATTTACGTCGGTTAAGTCCTAACACCGTCGTCATTTTCCTAACACCGTCACTAGAAAGATCGCGACGGCATCGCTTTATGCCTGAGACGCCGTCTCCACGCACTGTATGCACAATTCTTCAAGAGATTTGGTGAAGGTCCGTAGTCTTGTCCGTTTCTTCTCCAAATGAGGCCAAGTCACGTGTATTTCCTCCAAATGTCATCCAAGTGCTAAAAACCTAAAAACAAATGATTAAGCACATAATCTGGGCATATTTGCATGATTTAAGGGGTTAAATGATCCTGAAATAGTGTATAATATGGCACCTCATCAAATACCCCTACACTTGGGATTTGCTTGTCTCAAGATGGCTTTTCTACTAGTCCAATAGCAATATTGGGTCATTTTACTACTCTTTAAGCATTTTACAACACAACACTTCTAGACCTCGTAATTAAAAGCACGAAAGCATATACTAGCACCTCACATAAGTGTTTGGGATTCTCTCTTTCACTCGGGTGTATAATAAATTATAACAACTATGGGAAATGGAAAATTAACACTCATTACCTGTCATAGCATATAAATTACCATAGGCTTGGTAAAGGATCAAACCTCCACCGTTGGGCGCAAGCATTATTCATTACTATCAAAGAGGTATTTTTAAAGGGTTATGGGGTGTAGGTGTAATATAACATTAACGAAAACAGAAATGGATGGATACATTTAGGGAGTGACTTTTGGGTGAATTTAGAGTGGAAGGGTTAGCTAATTATTTATAAGAATACACGCTGGTTTGGTTGCTAAGCCAAAAACTCGGACAAGATTTACAAACTCTATACAACTCTACATCCATCTCTTTCTTTTTCTTTGCTTGACTCTAATATAAATATAGACATAAGCAAATGGCAGCCCGTACATATTTTTTTCACTTTTTTTATATAAATTTTTTTCGTACACTTTTGTCCTGCCATCGCTTAAACATATAATACATTATGGGGGGGAGGTTTATAGATACGCCCCTACACTTGAACTTTTACATACTCGATATTTACAATCTAACTAATGATCTGATTTGAGGTGGATCAACATAACATGGGTTATTGGTGCTTCTTTTTGGGGGTAATAAATTACTTCTTCCCCAATTCTTCATAAGATGATACTTACCATGGGATAACTAATCGTCCTTAAAACAGTATTTATAAGGATAAAGGACTTAGCAAACCGTGTACTCAATAATTAACTTGGGTTAAAACAATAATGTACTAAAGGTGAGTACATACAAGATAGGCTAAGGCGATTCGGGTGTAACAATTGGCTCAAGGGTGACAATGCTCTTTATTAATAGTCCGGCTTAACCAAAAAATTACATGAACCGTGAAAAAGGATAGACTCGGAGGGTTGTACTAGGGTATCCTGCACTAAATATGAGTGCATGGCAAGGGTGTGGGATAGTTATATAGTCGATGTAACCATAATAACAATTACAGGTTTATTTCATAGGTTAATTCTTAGTGACTCTTATTAGCAATTCCTAATACTTACTTTGAGGGCTCAGGATTGCATCACAATAAACATGTTTTAGATTTAATATACTACTGGTACACTCATATAATTTAATACTAATACCAATGCTCCAGAAAAGGCGACAAAGACCATATGTACACAATTGTAATGACGGAATAGACACATATGACTGCATTCGAACCTTAACTCGAGAAAGCTAAAGGTATAAATTATCTTGGGTATCGAAAATGGATACTTGAATTCCTAATGATCTAAAGGCGAACCTCACATGTTTGGGGTGGAATTTTGAGGTTTTTTGTGCTAGCCATATACATTCCTATCCATGAGACGCTATTAATACTCAGTTTTCGTCGGTATGTGTCATAAATGTTTTTAAAATTTTGGTCAAAATTACTTTTTATGATATGTTTTGATATATTACCCATCATTTTAAGGAACAAGCAAATAGAAAATGAAGAAATAGTTTCTAAGGATTATTTCCCTCCTACGCTTAAGTTGAACATTGTCAACCATGTTCTTTATCGAAGTACTGCATAATATGAATAAAGGAGAAGAAAACAAGTAAAGATAATAGTATTCCCCTGTGTTTGCTCAATAATGAAAGAAGAAAAACATGCGATAACGAGTCCTCCAAGAATCATCCAATGAAACTTCCTAAGAACTTCCAAGCTTCTTCTCATCAAATAGAACATGGAATCAAGACATAGAAGGACTTCACCAAGCATATAATCGGTAGATAGATCTAATTACAAACGGGAGTTTGAGTTTTGACTCTATTGAATGCCGTAAATGTAGGGATGAGAGTAATGATAAATCATAGGTTTATGAGGTGTTAAAAGAATTTACAAATTTTAAATGTTGTGCAAACTATTTTTCGAAAATACTTGAAAATTTTTAAATTTCCTGTAGCTGGGCTGACGACGCCGTCAGGATAAATCCTGACGCCGTCCCCAGGCTTGAAGCAAAATTTTTATTTTTGTTTTCTTTGAAAAACTTCCTGCACGCGATTATATAAGTTATTTCATATATGAATTACTGCATGAAACCCGAGATTAGTCAATATAATCATATGACTCAAAACTGACGCGAATTAATCTAAACAGTTTATTTAATATGTTTGAATTAGTTCTTAAAAACTGGCTATTTCCCCTACACTTATTTTGTTGCAAAATACCATTTGATTGAATTTACAGACGAGGTTAAGAAAACAAAGCATGTTTACATAATGATGAATTCAACATAAAAGAATAAATGAAAAGAATTAAAACACAAGACACTCTTAATATGCGATATAAATAAACATTGGGTTGCCTCCCAAGAAGCGTTTTTCTTTATTCATGAGTCTTGTAGCTAGACTCGAAGTCACACGTCCTTACGTGTCATAAAAGTGATCCAAGTCGATGATTTCCCTTGGATCTTCCTTTTCAGAGAGTTTCCTAGAAGTGGGGAATGATTAGAGGGTTTTCGTGAATTCTTCTCCATCCAGGTCCATTAGCCTAATCTTGGCATGCCATGACCAATCTCCATTTTTAGGTGGTTTGTCCCAATTGATCGGGTTCTTTATCAAATCCTTAGATTCCCACATATTTCTCTTAAGGTTTATAGGTATAGCTCCTAAGAATTCTACCATCCTTCTAAATACTAGGACGTCCTTAAAAGGATTTATTTCGGCATCTCTAGCTATTTCTCATTCTCTGTGCACCCGCACCATCTGAGCTAGGTTATGGTTTGTATGACTCCCTTTTTTCTAGTGTGGTCCAATAGGGTGCTTCCTCTTGACCTAGTTTAATCCTTTTTATTTCGAACACTGACCTAGTGATCCCTTTTCCTACCGCTATTTTGGCTTTCCTACAATCTATAACTGCATTGGCGGTTGCTAAGAATCCCCTTCCTACTAGTAGAGGGGTTTCAGGGTCATTCTTCATGTCGATTACATAAAAGTCGGTTAAGAGTTTTAGTCTCCCTATATGGACTTCTACATCTCTAACAATTCCAATAAGATAGGACTTGGTTCCATCTGCTAAGCCAAATACGTGGTTGGTTTCCTCTAACAGTCCGATGTTGAGCTTTTTGAAAAGGTATAACGGGATTATGTTTACGCAAGCCCCTAAATCTGCCAAAGTACCAAAAAGTTAGGAGTTTCCTATCCTACAAGGTAGAGTGAACAGACCGGGGTCTTCTATCTTTTTAGGCATCTCGCCTTGGATAAATGCGGACTTATTTTTGCCTAGCTCTAAGCTCTCTACGTATTTGTCCAGAATTGCATTGTACATTGGAGCATGAGCTAGGACTTTGAGAACCGGTAGGTTGAGATGCAAATCCTTGAATTCATCTTTTAAAGTTTTCTCGAGTTCTTTAGGTTGTTGTGTTCTAATTTCCGTGGCCAGTTGTGGCTAGTCTTTCTGGGAATGGTTTGACTCATTGGAACACTTTTTGACTGTATTGATCGAATTGTAGGGGTGGGATAAGCATTGAGGATCAACTGTTAGGTAAGAACGAGCAGACAAAACTAGAGAGGTAGAGTTAACATTCAGTTTCAGGTTCTTAACCGTATTGCTAGGAAGTGCTCAAGCTATTCGATCGGTGTTTTTGTCGCGAAGCTTACCACAGGCCGATTGGTCAATAGTTCGTCTTATGACGGAGTGACATGGTCATAAAAGATTTAGACTTAGAGCCAAAGGTCGATGCCATGATGAGGGACTTTTTGGAGTAAGTCCTTGAAACACAAGGTCCTTGCTTCTGAATGAGATTTTTTTTTTTATTCCCTTGGGAATTTCGTTTGTTGGAACTAAGGATATCTGTTGCCGGAGTTTTTGTAGTCCTTCCTGGTGAAAAGAATTGAGCAAGGAAACGAGTAGTAAGATCCTCCCATGTGGTGATGGATCCTGCTAGAAGACGTTCAAGCCAATTGCTAGCTTGATCGCGAAGGGAAAATTAAAATAAATACAGGCGCGTTCTTTTCCTATTTCCATCATCAAGGTTAAGTGAGTCCACAAGTTTTAAGAAATCCTTGAGGTGTTCATTTGGATCCTCGGATCAAAGTCCGTGGAATGAGCATCCGTTTTGTACCAACCGAATGGTGTCGGATCAAAAAAGTACCACATAGTTTCCTACGGGGAGCTCAATGGTATTCCTGTAGCCCTCATGGCTAGGTTTGGAGTAATCTCCAAGAGTACGGATAGGATTTTTTTCTATATATCTTGGAAGATTACTCCAAACTAGCCATGAGGGCTCAGGAATAATACCATTGAGCTCCCCGTAGGGCGAAATATTGTGTCTTTTTTGATACGACACCATCCGAAGTTGGTACAAAACGGATGCTCATTCCACGGACTTTGATCCGAGGATCCAAATGAACACCTCAAGGATTTCTTAAAACTTGTGGACTCACTTAACCTTGATGATGGAAATAGGGAAAAGATCGCGCCGGATTTATTTTTAATTTTCCCTTCTGCGATCAAGCTAGAAATTGGCTGAAGTCTTATAGCAGGATGATGGCCATCACACATGGGAGGATCTTACTACTAGTTTCCTTGCTCAATTTATTTTAACACGGAAGGGACTACAAATCCTACGCAAAGATATCCTGATGTTCCAACAACATCAAGGATAATATCTTTCAGAAGCATGGACTTGTTTCAAGGACTTACTCCAAAAAGTCCCTCATCATGGCATAGACCTTTGGCTCTAAGTCTAAATCTTTTTTTTTTATGAGCCATGGTCTCTCCCGTCATTAAGACGAAACTATTGACCAATCGGGCTGTGTAAGCTTCGCGACAAAAACATACGATCGATAGCTTGAGCACTTCCTCCTAGCAATAACGGGTAGGAACTGAAACTGAATGTTAATTCTACTTCTCTAGTTTTGTCTGCTTCGTTCTTACTAACAGTTGATCTCAGATGCTTATCCCACCACCTACAATTCGATAAATTCTGTCAAAAGTATTCCAATGAGTCAACCATTCCCAGTAAAGATAGCCACAACCGGCCACGGAAGGATTTAGATCAAAACAACTTAAGGACCCGCAAGAAAAACGTTATAAAGATGAATTCAAGGTTTGCATTTCTTCAACTACCGGTTCTTCAAAGTCCCTAGCTCATGCTCCAATGTACAAGCAATTATGGACAAATACGTAGGAGCTTAGAGTAGGCAAAAATGTGTCAGCATTTATCAAGGCGGCGTGCTAAAAAGATAGAAGACTCCGGTTGTTCACTCTACCTTTGTAGGATAGGAAACTCCTAAACCTTATGGTACTTTGGCAGATTTAGGGGCTTGCGTAAACATAATCCCGTTATACCTTTTCAAAAAGCTCAACATCGGACTGTGTGTTAGAGGAAAACCAACCAGTGATTTGATTAGCAGATGGAACCAAGTCTATCTTATTTGGGAATTTTGAGATGTAGAAGTCCATATGGGAGGGCTAATAACTCTTTAACCATTTTTATGTAATTGACATGAAGAATGACCCTAAAACCCCTCTACTAGTAGGAAGGGGATTCTTAGCAACCGCCAATGCAGTTATAGATTGTAGGAAAGCCAAAATAGCGGTAGGAAAAGGGATCACTAGGTCAGTGTTCGAAATAAAAAGGATTAAACTAGGTCAGGAGGAAGCACCCTATTGGACCACACTAGGAAAAAAGGGTTAGTTTACAAAACATACCTAGCTCAGATGGTGCGGGTGTGCACAGAGAATGAGAAATAGCTTAGAGATGCCGAAATAAAATCCTTTTAAGGACGTATTGTATTTAGAAGGGATGGTTAGAATTCTTGGAGGTATACCTATAAAACCTTAAGAGATAATATGGTGGGGAAATCTATGGATTTGATAAAGAACCCGATCAATGGGATAAAAACCGCCTAAAAATGGTAGAAGATTGGTCATGGCATGCGAGGACTAAGATTAGGCTATGGACCCGGGATGAGAAGGATTCACGAAAACCCTAATTACATTTCCACCCACCTTTCTAGGAAACGCTATGAAAGGAAGATCCAAGGGAAATCATCGACTTGGATCACTTTTATGACACGTAAGGACGTGTGACTTCGAGTCTAGCTACAAGACTCATAAATAAAGAAAAACGCTTCTTGGGAGGCAACCCAATGTTTATTTATATCGCATATTAAGAGTGTCTTGTGTTTTAATTCTTTTCATTTATTATTTTATGTTTGAATTCATCATTTATGTAATCATGCTTTGTTTTGTCTTTAACCTCGTCTTAATTTCAATCAAAGGTATTTTGCAACAAAATAAGTGTAGGGGAAATATCCGGTTTTTAAGAACCAATTCAAACATATTAAATAAATTGTTTAGATTAATTCGCGTCAGTTTTTGTGTCATTGATTGTAGTGATCTTAATCTCGGGTTTCATGCAGTAATTCATATATGAAATAACTTATATAATCGGTGCAGGAAGCTTTTCAAAGAAAACAAAAAGAAAATTTTGCTCAGAGGCTGGAGACGGCGTCAGGATTTATCCTGACGGCGTCGTCAGCCCAGCTACAGGAAAATTTAAAAAATTTCAAGTATTTTCGAAAAATAGTTTGCACAACATTTAAAATTTGTAATTCTTTTATAAAAACATGCATTTAACTTGATTAATCATTACTTCATCTATATTTACCTGTCATTGAGCTCAAACTCAAACTCTCCCGTTGTTATATATCTATCTCACGATTTTTGCTTGGTGTAAGTCTGCTTGGTCTTTTGTTAAATGTTATATTTGATGAAGAAGATGCTTGGAATGTTTTTGGATGTTGCATTGGATGATTTTGGAGGACTCGGTATCGCCATGTTCTTCTTCATTAGTTGAGCCTAAACCAGGGGAGTACTAGTTTCTTTTACTTGTTTTCTTTCTTAATTCATCTTTTTGACTTGGTTTTCTAATGAACTTGGGGACAATGTTCAACTTAAAGCAATGTTCAACTTAAGTGTAGGGGAAATAAGCCTTAGAAACTATTCCTTCAATTGTCATTTGCTTGTTCCTTAAAATAATGGGTAGTATATCGAAACATAGCATAAAAGGTAATTTTAACCAAAATTTAACAAAATTTATGACACACACAGATGAAAACCGAGTATTAATAGCGTCTCATGGATAGGAATCTTTATGACTAGCATAAAAAAACCCCTCAAAAATCCACCCCAAAAATGTGAGGTTCGCCTTTAGATCTATAGGAATTCGGGTATCCATTATTGATACCCAAGATAGTTAAACCTTTAGCTTTCTCGAGTTAAGGTTCGAATGCAGTCATATGTTTCTATTCTGTCATTACGGATGTGTACGTATGGTCTTTGTCGCCTTTTCTGGAGCATTGGTATCAATATTAAATTATATGAGTGTACTGATAGTATATTAAATTCTAGAACTTGTTTTTGTGATGCATCTCGAGACCGCATAGTAAGTATTAGGATTTGCTAGATAAGAGGCACTAGGATTAACCATGTTTTTAAACCCGTAATTGTTATTATGATCACACTGATCATATAACTATCCCATACCATTGCCATGCACTCATTTTTAGTGTAGGATACCCCTAGTACAACCCTCCGAGCCTATCCTTTTCACGGTTCTCGTAATTTTTTGGTTAAGTCGGACTATTAATAAAGAGCATTGTCACCCTTGAACCAATTGTTACACCTAAATTGCCTTAGTCTACCTTGTATGTACTCACTTTTAGTACATTATTGTTTTAACCCAAGTTAATTATTGAGTACACGGTTGCTAAGTCTTTATCCTTGTAAATACTATTTTGGGATGATTGGGACTCATGATAGTATTCATCTTATAAAGAATTGGGGAAGAAGTAATTTATTACCCCCAATAGAGCTCAAAAAGCTCCATGTTATTTTGTTCCATCTCAAATCGGGTCATTAGTTAGATTGTAAATAATCGAGTATGTAAAAGTTCAAGTATAGGGGTGTATCTACAAACCCCCATGATGTATTATATGTTTAAGCAATGGCAAGGCAAAAGTGTACGTTAAAAAATGTATATAAAAAAAGAGTGAAAAAAATATGCGGGCTGCCATTTGCCTATGTTATGTTTATATCAGAGTCAAGAAAAGAAAAAGAAAGAGATTGATGTAGAGTTGTGTATAGTTTGTATATTTTGTTCGAGTCTTTGGCATAGCAA
>BQNB010020976.1:0-64825 GCA_026074375.1 Tanacetum coccineum | reverse complement strand
ATTTCATTTTCTCTCATCTAATCTAATATGGCTTACTTTCTATTTCATCCTCCTCGACCTCCAGATTATGTTTGGTTTGATCTTAGGTTGAAGAAGACTTAAGTTTGAAAAGGAAGGGAAGGGTTAGGGTTTATGAAATTCAAAAATTATAGGCCCCAAGTGATATTTCTAGTTTTAACCCTCAAATGTGTACTTTGATGATATCAGGTCAACTTTCATGGGGAAGTAACTTAGTATGGTTTGTGTGAAGTATTATGTATACGTGAGAAGAATTGTTACTGATTTCTTGCATGTTCCCCCGAACGGATATTTAACAAGACCTAAAGACATGATATAGTATAGAAGAAGTTTGATTTGGTGTGGTTGGCTTTTACTACTACTTCTCTGATTCTCATCTACTGTTCTACTTCTACCTTTTATTCTACGAAGCTACATCACAGTTTCAAAATCTACTCTAGATACGGATGTTGGTTTGGGGGGAAGCTGATTCTGAAACTTCGCCAAAAAAGAGTCTAAGAAGAAAGCTTTTCAAGACATTCTGCATGGATTAGGGAGAAGTTAATCCAACTCATGCATACTACAATGGAACCCGAACAAGTAAAGGCATTGAAGATCCAAGCTGGAGTACAAGTATCAATACAAGAAGACGCAGAAGACATCTTCAGCATTGGAAGCACTTTAAAGACTTTAGTTCTGTCGTATTTATACTTGTTAGGAACATTGCAAGTAATTTCATATGTCTACATATTGAGGAAAGATTGTTAGCCTTAAAATATGAATACTTATATAGAAATACATTAGATAGCATAAGGCGTGACATGTAGGGACTAATAACGACTAGTTAGGATAGTTGTGTGTCACATGCCCTATAAATACCCTCGTATACTTCCATAGGAGGGTGAGGATTCATTTTGTAACATCTCCTAAGTGTGTGTGTGTGTATGCTTTCCTTTCTCTCTAAGAACACACACACACATCTTTCCTATTCTCTCATCTAATCTAATATGGCTCTCTTTCACTTTTATCCTCCTCGACCTCTAGATCTTACCTAGTTTAATAAATATTACATGTTAACAAGTGGTACCAAAGCTAAATAGAGGCGTTTCATGCTTGTGGTATGTTTATTTGATGGTGTATGTTGGTGTTTAAAGCTTATTTAATAAGCCATAGGTTACGGCTTGGGTTGTTCGTGATTATTCCATCAAAAAGCTTGATTCTTTCCTTTCTAAAATAGTTTCTAGCTTATTGGTGATGTAGTTCCTGGCTTATTATTGGTACAAATAGCTTATATTATCTTATTTGGAGCTTATGGGTTCGTGACTTAGTTTAGGGTTTTATGGCTTATTTTTCAAAAAAAAAGCTCTAGCTTTTTCTTTTCAAAACCTTAGTAGCTTATTGTCTGTTTCTTTTACGTGGCTTATCTGCTTATTTTTGAGCTTATAAGAGCTTATTTGAGATCATCTTATACACGGTTTGAATAAAAGATGATCAAGAACAAAAAGTACACTTTGTATAATTCAAGCGACTTTATCTGTTTGAAGGCAATTTGAGCATGCTATGCCACGCGATTTAAGCTAGGACTAGGCGATTTGACTAGCCATATCTCGCGGTTTGAGTCGCATACCCACGTAGTTTGAGCTAAAAGGGTTAAGCGATTTTTATTGTATATAGCGCGGTTTGATCACCTTCAAAGAAGCGGTTTGAGCACAGGTCTTTGGCGGTTTGATCTCAATCTCGCTATTTGATCTTGCCATGACAAGGCGATTTGAGCAGGTTAACCCGCGGTTTGACCTAACTTGTCCAAGGCAATTTGACAGCAAGCACTTAGGCGATTTAATCACTTGGGTTCCGCGGTTTGTTCATCTAAGTAAGGCAATTTGATACTAGCAAGGTGATTTGATACTAGCTAAGTGATTTGATCACTTCTTATACGCGATTTAAGGGTTAATAAAGGTTAAAGAAGCGGTTTGGCTTTTGGCGGGAATAGTATCATTCAAATTGCAAGCCCTAATTCAAAATTACAGTTTTAGTCCCTCAAGTTCATACTCCAATTCATCACTCATCCTTAACTCATTATTAAACAATCGTTAGCTTTAAATGTTAAATCCATTACACCGCTAGTCCTTATTTCCCAATTGAACTTAAATGACAATGTTAACTAGACATGTTTATCCGTTAATGATAATTCATTACAACTTTTGTCCTAGTTTAACAACATTCAATCAAAACACCAAAGCAAACACAACACTTAATGCTAAAACGATCCCATACAAGATTCACTAAAATGACAAACGACTTTGAATTCGAATTATGAATGACAAGTGATCACGAAGTTGATTTGGTATCCCTTATTTGATATTGAAGTGGGTTTCACGAAGGTGTCTACTTATTTTATCATTGAGGCTCCCTTCTACTTTCTACCCCTTTTCTTTAAGCCCCTCTATCGATTGATGACTTGCTTGAGCACAGAAGTAAGATGATTAAGACTTAGATTATTTAGTTATACCTTATGTAAGGAGTTACATTGTAGTACTCACGGGTTATAACTATCACTTTAAGGAGTTAAATTGTAGTGCTTAGTGTCATACGCAGATGCAGATGTGGATAGTTTCAAGAGGTGTGGTACTTCTTATATTTTTGATGTTGGGTATAGGGTACTTAGAGATTTAATCTTGCACTGTTCTTCAATCAACAATAGTGCAAGCTTAAGTAACAACTTTGGGGGATTTTACTTCACTTTTAAGTTTGGAATATCATGTTTACTTCACTATGTAGTCACAACAGATAGCCGACAGAATACGAGGTTGGTAAGTTAGCAAGAGAGTTTAAAAGGTTAAGATGTGATCAGCAATTCTCACGAGATATTTTTTTGCTATTAAACAACAATGGTACTTCACAGTCTAAGCAAAAAATTTCAACGTTCTTCAACGACATTCATAACTTTTCAAGATTTGTGCTTACAACAAAAACTTCTCGAGTATATGAGCGTACACAACAATGATGCTTCCGAGAGTTTGCAACCATCATGGGGGAAAATGTGTACTTTTATGGTATCAAGTCAACTTCCAGGGGAAGTAGTGTATACTACTTTACTTAGTATGGTTTGTGTGAAGTATTCTTCATACATGAGAAGAATTGTTGTTGATTTATTGCAAGTTCCTCCGAATGGATATTCAACAAGACCTAAAGACATGATCCAGTATAGAAGCAGTTCGATTTGTTATGGTTGGCTTTTACTACGACTTCCATGCTTCTTATCTATTGTTCTAATTCTACTTCTTCTACGAAGCTACATCAGAGTTCAAAATCTGCTCAAGATATGGATGTTGGTTTGGGGGAAGCTGATTCAGAAACTTCGCCAAAAAGGAGTCTAAGAAGAAAGGTTTCAAGACACACTACATAGATTAGGAGAGTTAATCCAACTCATGCATACTACAATGGTTCCTAGACAAGTAAAGACACTGAATATTCAAGCTATAGTACAGGTATTAAGACCAGAAGACGCATAAGTGATCTTCAGCATTGGAAGTGCTTTAGAAGACTTTATTTCTGTTGTATTTGTACTTGTTAGGAACATTGTAAGTAATTCCGTATGTCTACATATTAGGGGAAGATTATTAGCCTTAAAATATGAAGACCTATACGGAATTACATTAGATATCATAAGGCGTGACACGTAGGGACTAATAACGACTAGTTAGGATAGTTGTGTGTCACATGCCCTATAAATACCCTCCTATACTTCCATAGGAGGGTGATGATTCATTTTGTAACATCTCATAAGTGTGTGTGCTCCCCTTTTCTCTAAGAACACACATACACACATCTTTCCTTTTCTCTCATCTAATTTAATATGGTTATCTTTCTATTTCATCTTCCTCGACCTCTAGATTCGTTCCTATGTTAGTGAATATTACATGTTAACACTCACTAAGAAGCAAATATAACTGCTCCATTAAGGATAAACAGCAAATCCGTTCAGAGGAACATGCAAGAAATCAGTAAGATCTTCTCACATATGTACATACTTCACACAAAACAACCCGTAGAAGTTGAAACTATAACACCAAAGTTAATTAAGTCTCGGATGTTGTATACACCAAAGTCAACTAAGTCCTGGATGTACACATTTCTTCCCCTTGATTGTTGCAATCTATCAAAATATTCAACCAAAAGAGAAAATATTTGAAGAAAGTTAAAAGAGTATAAAAGAAGGACACATCTCTTCCCCTGATTATATTCGATATCATCAAAATAATCATAACCAGTATACGCCTGTATACCGATAATACGATCATGTATAAGTTCGGTTAAGCTCAAAACTATCTCGTGAAAATCAACTACTGATAAAAAACCTATTCTTTTTCTCCTCTGACTAATTCATTTTCAACCTCTTATTATGTCGGCTATCTGTAATGACAACGGATGGAGAAAACTCAGTAATACAAACTTGATGCTAAAGTAGAATAACCTAAACTTATGACTTATGTCTTGTACTATCCATGATAAAGAACAGTGTAGAGAATTCGTGTTGCACCTTGTCGAATCTCTAAGTACTCTATACTCCTTAACCAACCAACCATCAAGTATAAGTAGTACGCCACCTCTTGACTAATTTCACAACCGAATATGGTGATAGATTACCCTGTGAGTCATTAAGAACCAACTTTTGCATTTATAGATCTCACACAAATAACTAGATTAGCCAAGTCTTCATCATAACCGGGTATCAAATGAGATAATTTATCTTTAAAGTCATCATCCAACCAACCCCAACTTTTAAGATATGATAAGACCACGCACCCGTGAAATTTCACTTCAACTTTAAATGTGTGATAAAAAATTATCCCCGTAGACATTTCTTGTAGTTCAATCCTAAAACTAGCCTTTTGAACGGTTTAAGTGAATATTTGATAAGGATATTTTAAGCGATAAGTGATGTTTTGTGTTTTCGAAAAAAATCACTTTCAAGTCAAATTTAACAGCATTGATAACAAAATTCGTTCTTTTAGCATTTTTAGTCCAAAATTCGGTTCTTAGGTCCAGCCCATTAAAATTCGAATAGAGGATACAAGCCCATTTTAAAACCAAAGTCCAATACCTTTTTTAACCCAGATATATATAATCAAAACCTACACCCTTTGTCACACTAACAAACTCTAAATCATTTTAACACATTCGCCCCATCGCCCCATCTTATTTACTCATCTATCCCACATACAGATGCACACTCACCATAAGGGAAATTTTTTATCTATACACTAGAACACAAATCTCATTGACTCTTGTTACCCCAAATCATATATTGCATACCACATTTGTCATTCAACGGTCGAGCAACAAGCACACTTGGCTTTCTAGTTTGCAATCAACATCAACAAATCATACACTTCGTTGGTTATTCGTGCTTAGTCTAAGCCACACAAATGCTTAGAAAATCTTTCTTTTGAAACTTGGCTTCTAGATCTTGATAGTCAAGATCTCAGGTAGGCTTCTTTGCATGTGTGTCTAGGAACGAAACTGAAAGAAGGCACATAACAAATTTGTTATTGTATTTTCTATATTATCAAACATAAAAGAGGAGTTATTTCCTTCTCATAGATCGATGATGTGTTAAGTTCTAACATACAAGATCTTTCAAGATCCGTAAAACAAAGAACAAACTAAGATCGTGTTATTTTCTTTATGTTTGTGTTCTTTGTGTTGTTTTTGTTGTTTGAGTTTTGTTGAGATTGAATATGTGAGTATGAATGTGAGGTAAATTAGGATTTGAGAAGTCTTTTCATTGTTATTTGTGAGGCTTGTATGTGGTTATTTATTGTCGTTGTTGTTCTGAGTAGTTATTGTCACCCGTAACCAGTGTCAACAAAAACATATTTGAGGTATTTGTTTTTTACTTTGGTTATACTTTCGAAACAAAACTTACGAAACCAAACTTTCGAAACCAAGCTTTTGTAACCAAACTTTCGGTAAGCTACTTTCGGTTACCAACTTTCAGTAACCAACTTTCCGAAACCTGTTTTGGTAACCATTTCCAAAACCGTAACCATTTTTCCGAAAGTCCTTTTTGAAACCCATTTTTGTAACACATTTTCCTGAAACCGCGTAAAAAATAACGTAACCTAAACGTGTATTTACGAAAAACGCGTATTCACGCAAAGCAGGTTGACCAAAAACTCGTTTTTGACTATTAAAAAATTTTAGTATCGTATATGCTCAAACTGATTGGAATACACTTAATATGGAGTGAATATAGATCTGAATAGTTTTGGACTTGTATGTGGACTGTTTTGGACTGTTTTGACTGAATAAGCTCGAACTGAACAGAATAAACATTTTATATAAGCACGAAAACATAACGAATCACCTTTGAAGCTCTGATACCTCTTGTTAGAAATAAGATTCACTATATCGGGAGGTCGAGGAAGCTCAAAAGGTAAATCAACTATTTGTAGAGAGAGAAAGTATCAAATTTATAAAAGGTTTTATAAAAATGAATGAAAAGTATAAAATGTAAGCTTCACCCCTCTAAGAAAGTCTAGAGGGGTTTATATAGCGCTTACACAAGTTAACTATTGCATTATTACGCATCTAGTCCTTGTGTTTTAGGCTAAGAATAATCTAATGTAATTCCCGTAATGACGCCTCATTTTTTATTCCTAACAAATGGAAAAGTAAAAAAGGAAAATTTCTCGTTAGCGGCTAGAGAGCAGCCCTACTCACAATAATTAGCATAAACGGCCTTGACATACATAAGCAATAACATAAGATTATAGGGTCCATTTACATCATTTTCGCAGTAGCCTAAGATTTTTGCAACAGGCCACGTTTACACAACATAAGGTTGTTTGAATACCTTCCACAAATGTATATTAGTATAACATGAACATACCATACCTTTCATATACACCTCGTTTACACGATTTTCTTTGAAAGTTTAGCAAAACCCAATCCTGCAAGACAAAATCTGACCAAACATGGTAAACCACTTTGCAACATCTTGCAAATATTTAAATTTTAGAAATACAAAAATTGAAAGCAACAGAACAATGAATGCCGGTTCCAAATGACAACAAGTTAAAGCCGATCAGATTTGGACCAACCCAAGTGTATACTTGAAATGTGGTCAAATGCATATAAATATGATGCAGCGGGTTGCATCACAAAAGTTTTACAACCCTCTTAAGCAGAGTACCTAATCGCTGTAGTGTAATATCGGTAAGACTCGGGGGGTTATTATCGTTCTCTAGGGGAATAGTTTAGGTAGGCTTGAATTGTATGTTTACTAAGGTCTAAAGGTTGAGAGAAGATTATTCTTGTTTTTTATATTTTTTAGAAAGCAAGTAAAATCTCGGGTTTGAAGAGGGGGTTGATTAAACTACTAAATTAAACTACTCTTAATTATACAGAAAAGTAAATTAATGGAAAAACTTGTATGGTTAAACAAACGTGTTTACCTAATCATGCACTACTCCCTGGTTGTTTTCTCTAATTTTATTTCCCGTCACACTTGTTGGTATAATGTGTAAGTATTCTCTAATTCAGTAGCGGGTTGGTCAAGTCCGCTATCTACGTGACAACCTAGACGGTGGTTACCTGCAGACACCGCTCACCTCCAATAGTAAATTCACGCGCAATAAATACCTAATTCGGAATCCACCCCAATGTGATCTAGATATGAAGATCTAATCACATGTGTCCTCTAACCTAATCGCATTTCCTTAGACGTCTATTCTATGATATGAAGATCAAATAGCTAATTTTCTAAAGCCTAATGCACACACCACTAACAAAAAGCAATAATAAAAGAGATTCAACAACTAAGTTTCATGCAATCATATGTAAACACATATAGATTTAGCGAAGCATGTTAATTGAAAGCGAAGAACGATTAATCAAACAACACATAGACATATTGAATGATTAAAAGGGTAAAGGAACTTCACTTCAATTAAAGATGGAGTATCAATGAGTACAAAAGGGTTTTAAAACCCTAAAAGTTGACCAGTATATCAGTTATAAAGTTTCCTCCCGTTTTTCCACACAAAATATGAAAAATAAGGTTTGTATATATAGGAAATTAGCCCTGACGGCATCACTAGGATTTCCTGACGCCGTCAGCCCGCCGAATCTTTTATGGGCTTCTCTTTTGTCGGCTAGTGTGACGTTGTCGCTCTTCGGGTTGACGTCGTCGCCATGCAATCCTGATGGCGTTAGTAGTAAATTCTGAAACCGTCTCCACGACTTGAGTAGTCACAACTTTGATTAGAACTTCCACTTTCTAGGCTCTTTTGGTGAAGGTGTCAGAATGGAAGTCGCAAGCTTGAAGTGTTGTGTTTTTGTCCAGTTTCTTTCCGAATCAAGCCCAAGTCACATGCTTTTCCTTCAAATGCTTCCCAAATGCTAAAACATCAAAAAGAAACGATTAAGTACAATAATTGGGCATATTTGCATTGATTTTTAGGGTTAAATGACCCGAAAAATGTATATAAATAACACATCATCAAATACCCTCCTACACTTGGGATTTGCTTATCCTCAAGCAAATGTGTTTTTTTACCTAGTAAATAGCAAAGTCGGGGGCATTTAACATACTCAATAAAGATAGTTTATAGCACAATAGGTCTAACTTGTAATTAAAAGCACGGAAATTTATTCTCTCTTTCACTCGGTGTAACAAATGCTAAAAAGATCATTATGGCTTCAAGCCTAGCCACAGGGCAAACAAACTAATATAGTCTATTCCCATTTCTCTTGCACTGTGTCCTGAGCAACTAATTTAGCTTTGGTTCTGACAACACTCTCTTTAATCCTTTCTTATTTGGTACCCCTACTTTTTGTACGATAGCCTTTTTCCCATAGGCAAATCTTAATAGGATCAACTTTTTGAATCTCAACTGCAACAATTCTTCTTGTTTGCATCAACCCAGCTTTCATCTTCAAGAGCTTCTGAATCTTCTTGGGTTCATTGTTGAGATAGAAAACAAGCAAATAATACATTGATGACAAGTCCTTATGATTGTTTCTCCTTTGCTTTTGAAACATTATAACTACAAAAGGCTATGAGGCTTCAGAACTTTTATTTACTGGTGCTTTCTTGTTTTACTGCTGATGTTGGATCTCCTAGAATAAGTGCTGAAGGATGAGGGGATTAATTTCTTGATGTGGAATAGGATAACATTCTCACAACAGTTTCCAATTTGTGAAGTCACGTCTGCACCCTCATCATCATAAGATGAATGTGTATAGATACCATCAGTTGTATTTGATGAATATCCTCAAGTGGCTGTATATCAGAGTCATCTTTTTTGGGAATGGGTTGTGTCAGAATATAGATAGTCCCCATTAGGGAACTGGAAGCTACTACTGGATATGTTCAAATCTAGTATTAACGCTAGAGTTAGTACGTAGTTTAGCTGTTGTGCTAACAGTACTTAAATGTTAGTACTGCGAGGACTTAGCAGCTCCTTGCCTTAGTAACCAAGTTCTCAGGTTTCTTGTTCAAGAATTTTCTAAGGCTCAGGCTTCCTCATTGGCTTCCTTTTCTTGCATTTGAAGTCTTGAAAGATCATCCAGAAAGACTTGTTCTTCCTCTCTTGGACCTCCTCTCTTCTTATCTGATTTTGAAGCAGATTTGTTTGTGGAAGAATAGGAATGCCATATTGGCAGTTCAAAGCAGTATGAGCCAGATTCGTCTTCTTTTTCAGCATCCCGCGGCATCAAATTTGTCTTTTGATCCATGTATTTTGGTTAGATTCTTGTTTGACCTGCGGTATGAATGTTAGCTTGATTCTTGATCTAACAGAATGATAGTTCATAGGAATCAGTCAAATAATCAAGGTCAAAAAGCCAAGTTAGTATTGTTGGTTCCTTTTTCTACAACATTGGGTTTGTCTTAAGCAGGTTGATGTGCTGGTTTTTTTCAACTATTTGGTTTCTAAATTGTATACTTAAAAGCCTTGCTTTGTAGAGAATACCCAACCAAAAATCCCTCATCAGATTTTCCAGCAAAACTTGCTCAAGTGTCTATGGTGTTCAAGCTTGGTACATGGCACACCAAAAGGTCTTATATAAACTTCTATAATGGGTGTCTCTTATCAGTTTTAAAAGTTCAAAGGTGTTTATTATGATGGCTTGGTCACTAATACCCTGGTTTAAAACATAGCAAGCAGTACTAACTGCTTCAGCCCAAAAAGTGTTAGGTAAAAATGAATCTGCAAGCATGGTCCTTGCTGCCTCAATAAGGGTCCTGTTCTTTCTCTCAGCAACTCCATTTTGTTGTAGAGTTCTGGCATTGCTGTATTCCCTCTTGATCCCTTTTAACCCACAGAATTCAATAACATCCTTGTTTTTGAAATTCCGTTCATTATCACATCTATAGTTTTTAACCTTTTGATTCAACATTGGTTCTCTATTTGTCTTTATAATGTCCTTAAGGATTGCATAGTTTCACCCTTAGTTCTTAAGAAAAATGTTTCCAAAACTAAATCTGCTAAAACCATCAGTGATAACCAAATAAAATAGGTCTTATGGTTTATTGCTTCCTCGACAGATGTAGGTCAAAACAAGTCCATATGAGAAGTTGTAGGGTTGTGGCTAATTAGAAAGCTAATAACTTGGCTTTACAAGATGCTTTGTGTTGTTTTTACTTTTCCTTTCTGCAAGCAACACAAGTGTGGCTCATTTAGAAAAAAGCTTTGTAGGTCACCTCTGGACAAGTTTACATTCACTAAGTCTGTTTAGGTTTTGAAATTTACATGACCCAACCTCCTATGCCATTTGTTAGATTCATCAGTTGTAGCCTTTGCAATTAAACAAGCCAAACCTCCTGAAGGAACAATGTTCTCTAAATTGAAACTGTACATATTGTTTTGTCTGGGGACTTTAAGTAATATTTGATTTTCATCAGGCAACTTAAAATCAGGAGAACAAAAGCAAGACAATTCAGATGGTCAGTAACAGAACCTTGTTCTTTTTGTCCACACATTTGTGACACAGAAAAAGAGATTGAATATGCTGCAGTTCTTTCACAAGCTTACATCTCAAATTAATTACCACGTTTTTATTTTCCTTTACCAGTAAATATAGCCTATACTACTCCAAAGGCAAACAAGGCCACCCATTAAGTCTCTTGAAAGTCAGCAAGGTAAGCCTTGTTCCCTGTCATGTGCCTGGAACATCCACTATCAATAATTCCTTTATTCTTTAGAGTTCTATGTGGATTATCCTGCACATTTAAAAGAAAGAGATTAGACTCTCTTAGGGACCCAAGCCTGTTTGGGCTTGAGTCTGCCTAGTGGATCTTTGAAAGTTGAATAATTTCTAAGACTAGATCCACCATTGTATTTGGAGAGAATATTATTGTTGTATCCTGGTATGTTCTCCATTTTCAACCTTGAGGACTTAACAGCAGTGTCCCATTTTCCCCAACAGTACTAACTTCTTTTACCTTAGCAGTATAAACTTTTTGGTTTGAAAAATTTGTTCTTAGTACTGTTGTTCTTTTGAAAGGCCTTGATGATGGTGAATGAGTTTTGTGAAAAACATTTGCTGGTCTAACACCATTCACAATGGGCTTAACAGTATTAACTTTCAGAGCAGTGCTAGTTAGTACTGTCTGTCTGTTAACATTTTGTCTAGCAGTACTAAAATTGTTAGTACTGCTAGCTTTAGCAGTTTAATGGATTATTTCAGGTTCTTTGTTTGTACTGTAAAGGGAAAAATTGATTTTGTTTATTTACCCTTTGAAAACAATTGGTCCACTGTTGGTTTCCTCTCCCCTGTACCATTACCCTTAGACATATTTTGTCTTGTTTGTTCAACTTGTATTAGCCCAATTTTACTGGATAATCATATTATCTTATTAATGACTAAAATACCACAAACTAAACCATGCTCTTTCAGTAAACCTATGCCCCAACTCTTTGTGTTAACCTTAGATTTTTTACTATGATGTTGAATGATTACTTAATAATTTCCCTAGGTGTTTTTACTTGCTTGTTAGCAAAACTAGGTGTATCAAGTCCTTTAGTTTGTACTGACACATACTCATCATCACTATCTGATTCATACTCCTCAATGATAGGAGCATCAGACCAAACCTTAGGTTGAACTTCTATATTTGATTCATTGACAACTGGTTTCAGACACTAATTCAAAGGTTCTGTACTAATGTTAGAGTCACAGGTATCAAGTTCAGTTGTTTGGGATTCAGATTCACTTGGTTGAGTCTTTTCTGGACCAATAGTATTAATTTTTTGTTTTGGGTGGGGGGGGTGGGGGGGGGAGTCATCTATTTCAATATAGGTCCAAAGGCATATAATTCCTGCATGGTGGGGGTACAGCTTGCATTTCAATGTTTTAACAATATAAAGGGGGGGCCTTTTATGCAAAAGGTGGGATTTTCTAAATCACTTTTATTGCTCTGAAAGAACACTTTGCAAAACTCTTTCATAACTTTAATTTTTCACTATATCTTTAAATCACAGTTACCCGATGCCCAAATTTATCATAGGCACTCATTATGAAATTTAGAATTTTTACAGATTTTTTGAAGAATGATTCCATATGTCTACTAATATTACTTCTAACATCATCTTTTTCTTTTTGAGCTTTTGCCAACAATTTCTTATGGTATGTTAGTACATCTGTTTTATATCTAATCTATTTCATAAATTTGATTTTTAGTGTTATACCAAAGTTGGACCTTGTTGATGGAGAATAACTATGCTTATAACTGTTCTTAAGACCTTAAGATATAAGCTTTATTTCTACGCTAGCATCACTAAGTTGCTCTCTCTGTGCATCATATAGTTACTTTTAGGTTAAGATAAGACTTTTACAATCATGTTTTGAACAGGAAGGTACCTGTGTGTGTCTGATCCTGAGCTGTTTGTAGCATGAAGCATTAATTTTCATATCGTCTGAATGGAGTTTTCAGTCAACACTTTCTCAATCAACTGTCACCAGTGTCTTTAGACTTCTTCTTTCTTTCAGTTCTGCTCAATCTTTATTTTCAGGATTCCAATCCATCCATCCTCTGTTATCTTCCTTTGTTCGACTACTCTCTTGCAAATGCCCTCGTTTTTTGTAGGCTGTTGGTTGCATTCCACTTTGGTTTTATCAAAACCAACAGGTTCTTTTGCATCAAACTGTAGCTTTCTACCAGTCTTCTTGTAGAACTTCTTTATTCTCATGGAGATCATTGCCACTTGCCATTTTAAGTCCATTTCTTCAAGGTCATATTCATCAACCTGGTCTAAGTCCTCATGATCCAGTTGAGGACAACTTGATTGACTTGCAAGCAAGGAATATGATGATGTTTGTTCATGCTTTGAATATGACCAGAAGTATTGGAAACACCATAAGCGGTACTAACATCATTAGTACTGCTGGTGTTTTCAGAAACAAATGCTACATTTTGCAAGTTGGAAGATGATGCAGTAGAGCCTTTTACATCATTTTCAAAGACTCTTAGATTGTTGTACAAGTCATCAAAACTGAGACTGTCCATTCCTGGTTTGTTCCTCATAATTAAGGAAACTTGTAACCAAGCAGAAGGTAGAGATCTTAGAAATTTCTGATTTGCATCTTCAGTAGATACACCTGCTCCATGAATCTCTTAACTGACTGAGATGGACTTTGGAAATCTCTCATTAGCCTTTGTGAATCCATTCTGTGTTGGATTAAGTGAATCCTTCAAACTGTTGCTTTCCAAGATGTACATTCTGCTATCTTTTTGGATTCATCATTTCCACCAAATCTGGATTTGATGGCATTCCACATTTCTTTTGCATCAGTCATCTTATGGAATTTAGCTAGATGATCTTCTGGTATGGCCATTAGCAAGGTGGTCCTAGCTTTTCTTTCTCTTTCTCTGGCCACTATTTCTTCTGCTGTTTTAGGAGGCAAAATTTTAAGTTGTCCTGATGTATCAGTTCGTGACTGGACACAGGGACCATTCCTATTTGGATATCCTCCCAAATTGGATAGTTCTGTATGATGCAAATAGTGTCCATCTTCATAGCCCCTATTTCATATTCTCCCTTTTTGAGAATAGGCTAGTTGATGGTTGGAGGACTGTATGAGGAGTTTGTTGTGTTGGTGTGGACGGTGGTGGTGGCTGGTTTATCATCTTGTGATTCCGGATCATGTTTAGTTTTGTTGGCTGGAGTGAAGTAACTGGTTTTTATCTATTCTTCTTATTTAGAGTTTCTTAAAGCTCTGATACCACTTGATGGTCCTTTTAAACTGAATGGATCTTTGCAGCCTATTAAGGATGATAGCCAAGATGTATAAATACAAATGACTATGTAGAAACAATGACTATGAATACAATGTGTTAATGCGGAATCTTAACACTGGTACTAAGAAGAACAAATGACAACTGATTTAACAACTTTAATTAATGTGTTCTTGAGGATTTCAGATTGACGAACTACGATATTGTAGAGCCCAAGTCACGTGCTTTTCTTCCAAATGCTTCCCAAATGCTAAAACATCCAAAAGAAACAATTAAGTACAATAATTGGGCATATTTGCATGATTTTAAGGGTTAAATGACCCCAAAAAAGTGTATAAAATAACACCTCATCAAATACCCCTACACTTGGGATTTGCTTGTCCTCAAGCAAATGGGTTTTTTTACCTAGTAAATAGCAAAGTCGGGGGCATTTAACATACTCAATAAAGATAGTTTATAGCACAATAGGTCTAACTTGTAATTAAAAGCACGTAAATTTATTCTCTCTTTCACTCGGTGTAATAATGAATTATAACAATATAGGAAACGGGAAAATAAACACTCACTACTTGTCATAGTACATAGATTACCATAAGCTTGATAAAGGATCCAAACATCTACCACTTTGGCGTAAGCACTTAGAAATTACTATCAAAGAGGTCTTTCAAAGGGTTGTAATGTATGGTGTAGGGTAAAGGAAACACGGTTAGGGATAATGGGGAAATCTGACTGGTGACAAGCTAATTATTTACAAGATAACATGTAAAAGGCGTGCTAAGCCAAGACTCGGCAAAAACTTGGACAAATATACACAACTATACATCAAACTTATTCTTTTTCTTTTCTTGACATAAACAATAGCAAGATGGCAACCCGTATTTTCTAACATATTTTTTTTTGCTTTTACATTTGTTTAATACACTTTTACCCTTCTATTTGTTGAAAATAAATAATATACATGACTTTGGATTTATAACAGCACCCCTACACTTGAGTTTTATAATAATTCAATAATAAACTAACCAATGACCTGAATTAGAAGGATCAATAAATATGGAGCGTATTAGACAAATATGGGGTGATAGTTTGACTTTCTTTCCCATTTCTTCATATAATAAAAACTACCATGAATCCTAATTGTCCTAAAACTGTATACACTAACAATGGACTCGACTTAGCAACCATGTAATCAGGTAAACAATTAACGAGGGTTTAACAATTGTGATAACAATAATGTACTAAAAATGAGTACATACAAGGAAGGCTAAGGAGATTTGGGTGTAACATTTTGGTGAGGTGTAAACAATTCTCTTCATTAATAAACTAAAATTCACTGGAAAATTATGAGAACCACAAAAAGGATAGGTTCAGAGGGGTGTACTAGGGGTATCTTGAACTAAAAATGAGTGCATAACAAGGGTGTGGGGGTAGTTATTGAACTGATGAGATCATCATAACTATAACAAAAAAAGTCTAAAAGAAAGGGTTATCCTAATGCCTCTTATCACTTAGCAAATCCTAATCACACGAATGCGATCTCACTAGCAGTCTCAGGATGAATCGCTAAAGCAAGTTCTAGAATCTATAATACTATCGGTACACTCTCATAAGCATTAAAAATGAATGCTTTTATCCCTAAAGATCCAGGGGCGAACCTCACATTTTGGGGGTGAAATTTTTGAGTGGTAAGGGTTTTGTGCTAGTCTAACTCCTATCCATGAGACGCTTCTAATACTACAGTTTCACCGATATATGCCATAATTTTTTAAATTGGGCTAAAATTACCGTCCTAAACTATGTTTCAGTATATTACACATCTTTTTAAGAACAAAGTAAATGCAAATGAAAAAATAATTTCTAAGGCTTTTATTACCCTCTACACTTATTTTTCACATTGTCCCCAATATTCTATGAGTACCCGAAAAACGAATAAAGGAAAGATAAATAAAAAGTAAGAGGAACTAATACTCCCCTGGTTTGCTCAATATCGGAGGAGAAACAAGATAAACTGGCTAAATCATCATCCAAGAATCGTCCAAGTGAAAATCCAGTGAACTTTCAGACTCTCCTCATCTAATATAACCTGTAAATCAAAGACAAAAACAACTATACCCAGAGTAAAATCGGCGGTAAATAATATACACCCTTATTAATCATAAATTAAAAATCTTAATAAAGCAATAGAGATAGAATGTTAGTACTAATGTAATCGTGGCTTTCTGCAATAATCTGGAAAGTTAAAAATTCTTGAAATTAAACAAAAACAACTTTTCAAAAGTTTAAAAAACGCGGATTTCTCCACTGCTACAGTGCTGACGCCGTTAGGAATGAATCCTGACGCCGTCAGGCACACCTGACAGGTTTTGCGTTTTTGTTTTTTGGAAAAATTTCTTCAAAAATAACATATTAATGATTTCCTGGAATAATTTACTGCATAAACCACAAAAATGGTTAGTACAAACATATGACTCAAAATAAACAAACAAAACATAAAAGCATGAATTAACTTAAATGATCTGTTTTACATGTTTGAAATGGTTCTTAAAAACCAGATATTTTACCCTATACGTATTTTATGCGAAATACCTTTGATTGAAATTAAGACGATGTTAAGAACAAAATAAAGCATGATTACACATAAATCAAACATGTAAGACAAACAATAAAAATTAAAAACACACGACACTTCTAAAATGCATAAAATAAAATATTGTGTTGCCTCCCAATAAGCGCTTTTCTTTATTAACGAGTCTTCTAGCTAGACTCGGAGTCACTCTCCTTACGTGACTCCTACATCATTCATGCTACTACTTTTTCCATTGAGAAATTTAATTTTTTTTATTATCCCTTCATCACGCTTATACTCGGGTCCAAATTTCAAACATCTCGAGTAATGAGTCATTCTTTTTCTACTAACATAACCTTCTCCTTTTTCCTCGTCTCCTTTACTTGCTACAAAGAAGGGTAGTATGTTATCAATATTCAAATCTTCTATATCCTTAAACCTTTGCATCTTATAAGGCATTTTAAAGGTAACATTTTCATCATTCTTCTCAAACATAACAGTTCCTTCTTCTTTATCATAAGTAAGCTTAGACTGTTTTACAAAAGGCTTTTCTAAACCACCCCACCTATATAGTGGTCCATGACACTACTAACATCTTATAGAACCATAAAATTACATTCATAAGTAAAATTACCCATAAAGATTTTTATACCTCTAACCCTTCCTACAAAATTGCAAGTCTTTCTAGGATTTGACAGTTTCTCTCTTGATTTTAATCCCTCATTCGTGATCCAATAGTAATAAAGCCTAGACATTACATTTATTGGGGATTCTAGGTCGATGTAAGTTGCTCTTTAAGGAAATAGCCTATCATACATGGGATTTTTATGTTACTTAGATTTCCTTTTCTCACCTTAGATCTAACCCAAGAAGGTCGAGGATTTTTCAAAATCCATTTATGACATTCTAACTCCTCTCTAGTAGGGAAGATGTCAAAGTATTGTAAGTCATCCTTTTCTTCCTCCTCTACAAACTCTTCCTTAATTTCTTCTTCTTATTGCTCTTCCTTAAATAACATGATGTATCCGGGCTCTCCTCCTAAGCAAGAAGGTTCACAAGAAAGGGATAGGACAATTGAATTCGCGTTTTTATAGTGAAGGATGTAACAATAAAATGAAAATTACAAAACAAATAAACAAAGAAAAGATAGACTAAAAGGAAGCTAACTAAAAAAAGAAAGAAAAACTCGCTTGATAGAAATCTAGTGAGTAGACCTAAGCTAGATAGAATCTGAAACCTAGACTATTCCCCGACAATGGCGCCAAAAACTTGATGCGGCGGGTTGTAGCACAAAAGTTTTACAACCCTCCTATGCAGAATACCTAATTGTTGTAGTGTAGTATAGGTAAGACTCGAGGGGTTATTATCGTTCTCTAAGGGAATAGTTTAGGTATGCTCTAATTGTATGTTTACTAAGGTCTAAAGGTTGAGAGAAAATTATTTTTATATTTTTATATTTTTTTAGAAAGCAAGTAAAATCTCAGGTTTGAAGAGGGGGTTGATTAAACTACTATATTAAACTACTCCTAATTATGCAGAAAAGTAAATTGATGGAAAAACTCGTATGGTTAAACAAACGTGTTTACCTAATCATGCACTACTCCCTAGTTGTTTTCTCTAATTTATTGCTTGTCACCCTAGTTAGTGTAATGTGTAAGTATTCCCTAATTTAGCAGCGGGTTGGTCAAGTCCACTATCTACGTGACAACCTAGATGGTGGTTACCTGCAGACACCGCTCACGTCTAATAGTAAATTCACACGCAATGAATACCTAATTCGGAATCCACCCCAAGGTGATCTAGATATGAAGATCTAATCACATGTATCCTCTAACCTAATCTCATTTCCCTAGACGTCTATGCTATGATATGAAGATCAAATAGCTAGTTTTCTAAAGCCTAACGCGTACACCACTAACAAGAAGCAATAATAAAAGAGATTTAACAACTAAGTTCCATGCAATCATAACCAAACACATATAGATTTAGCCAAACATGTTAATTGAAAGTGAAGAACGATTAATAAACCAACACATTGACATACTGAATGATTAAAAGGGTAAATGAACTTCACTTTAATTGATCATGGAGTATCAATGAGTACAAAAGGGTTTAAAAACGCTAAAAGTCAACCAATATATCAGCTATAAATTTCCTCCCGTTTTTTCACACAAAATATGAAAAACAAGGTTTGTATATATAGGAAATTGGTCTTGACGACGTCACTAGTGTTTCCTCAAGCCGTCAGCCCGTCGAATCTTTTATGGGCTTCTCTTTGTCGGCTAGTGTGACACCGTCACTCTTCGGGTTGACGTCGTCACGATGCAATCCTGACTGTATCAGTAGTAAATTCTGACGCCGTCTCCACGACCTAAGAAGTTACAACATTGATTAAAAATTCCACTTTCTGGGCACTTTTGGTGAAGGCGTCAGAATGGAAGTCGCAAGCTTGAAGTGTTGTATTTTTGTCCAGTTTCTTCCTGAATCGAGCCCAAGTCACGTGATTTTCCTCCAAATGCTTCCCAAATGCTAACACATCAAAAAATAATTAAGTACAATAATTGAGCATATTTGCATGATTTTGGGAGTTAAATGACCCCGAAAAAGTATAAAAAATGACACCTCATCAAACTACCAAGTGAAGAATGATAAATCTAAAGTATAAACATCTCTCACCTGTATAAATCAAATTGCTTTCTTCGCACTTTCTTGCCCACTCTTTGACCCTGAGTCTGCAACAAACAAATTTATTCTACGATTACACTTCCGTTACCAAAAAGGGTCACTTATCCGAAATACGAAACAACCATTGCAAAATATAGCATAAAATAACTACTACGAGAAAGTTTTTGGCAGCGTACATTTCTCGCGTCCTTACTTAAGGGGGTGTTTGCAAATGCATGCTTATTTGAGACTATCCAACTTAAATTCATACTCGGCTCGCTAGGACTTATGTGCGTTCCTTGAGGACTCAAAAAGTACAGAAACCTAAAATTGAAAAAAACTAACTATAAGGTTGTTTATTAAACATGAAATACCAGAGCATTGTACTAATTAGTACGCATCTATTGTTCCAAAAGCCACCTATGCAGAATGACTTTTCAGCAACCATGCACACCCCTATCACAGTTTGAGCGTGTTTCACCATGATAGCACTCTTTTTATGTTCTTAAATTTTGTTATTTTTCATGTTTGTTTGACCATGAAAACTTACCACATTGAATTCCAAGAATACTAACTTCAAAAGATGTTAAATATTTAAACCATGTGTTAAATATTTAGATTACATCAGCAATTTTCAAATGGAACCAATGAGATAATACATGATCATATCAGAATTCTGTCAGGATGTTTCACCGTATCCTTGAAGCCTATAGGGCTGACTCTACCCAATGCAGTCACGGATCAATAATCTAGTTTTCTTAATGGCACCAATTAACAGGCATACGGAGCAAAGTGAAAGAAAACTTTGTTTCTTTGTTGATGTTTGTTAGTAAAGGACACCTTTGAATAGCTTGCTCATTAAGGAGCTCCTTCCTAGTGCCAAAATTCCAGCATATATCAGACTTGTTAGACATATTAGATCGTAAGTATAACTATTCAACAACAATCGGCATATAAAGTCATAAACCTTATAGTACTCCTATCAAATACCAATCATGCTTAATTGTATCTTAGCTACATTTATAATTAAACAAATGTAACTAAATTTCACAGGATCACTTTGGGAATGCAAAGATCCGTTTGGAATTAACATCTAAACAACCTATAAAGAAATGATAAAATCAAATAACATCTATTTTATAGCATAATTTATTCCATCTTTATTGCCCATTTTACATTATTTATGCATGACTTGGCTTAATTGTTTACATTAGTTATTTGCAGTAAATATGGAGCATTTGGAGAAGTTTAGCTAAAAGGCGCACATTTTGAAGCTTAAACGAAGAAATTAAGAATCTGCTAATCTGACTGTCTATACACCGTATCTATCAAAGAAGATACGGCGTATCTGCGCCTGAGCTTCACAAGAAACCACGAAGATTTAAAGACCAATACGCCGTATCCAAAAGATATTATACGCCGTATTCACTGATAAACTCAAGGAATATTCTGGAAGATAACAAACGTGGTCCCTACTCCAAGAAATCCCTATACACCGTATTGACCTCAACCAATACGGTGTATCGACTTAATTCTAGACGTGTATAAATACAAAACCCTAAACACGATTTTAGGGTGTGCTTAAATATATTTTTGAAACCTTAACCACAGAAGTCAATTTTCAGAAGCCAAGAAGAGCAAGGAAGGTCTCGCAACGTGCTTAATTCCATATGAAATAGTTTGTAATTCTCATACTCTTAATAATCCTTAGATTTTTGGTATCATTCGTTTAACTCAGTTAGGTTACCTTGGTATTTGGTTTATTATGCTTGTATTCGTTACAATGGTTATTGGCTAATACCTTTAGGTATTAGCCATGGTTATGATAATTTAATGTTTAGTTTGTTTATTTAGATTGTTTATTACTTATTTGCACGTTAATTATGTTTATCACATGATACTTGCTTATTTTTTATTATGCATTTAATCTATCATTCAACTGGATCTAATTTTATAGACCAAATAGGTTAGAGTCTGGGATAGAACTGCATATAGGTTGTATGTGACTCTGCAATTATAGGACTGCAAATTTAACTCGCTAGTGTTTCCCTGATTATAGAGGATGGTAGGCTAAGTGGTGACTTAGGTTAATACTACAAATGCATTTTGACGGTCGTGCTTGGATTCATTACTGACCACAGACTACCAGCATATACGATTCGATTGAACATAAGTGGGTAAATTCTCGATGAGCTAGGGTTCAATATTCACTCGTATTGGATTCCTAAGATAGATTATAATTAGCTGATGTATGCTTAATGACACATTCAGTAATTGTGACAGGATTAATTGAATAAAATTTAGGAAGAAGTCCCGCCTAAACCTTGCGAATGATATAACACCAACATAGTAAAACAATCATTGCACTAATAAACAAACCTGCGCTTTAATTAGATTGATCATGGTTAATACAGTTTTCTTATATACATATAAACACCCTCAAATTTACAACGCAGCAGAATACAACATTGGGGTGCTACTTCATAATATAAGCTCACGAGTCACGGTAAACGACATTCAATTTTTATTAAAAAGATCAGAGTTACAAGGTCCCAATAACTTTATAAAAACTTATTTCAAAATAATCCACAACATGTTTATGTTTCTTTAATATGAAACTTTATCATATGTATAAAGTTCACCAAGTCCACGTCCTTCGTATCCGCATTCAATCCCATCCCAGCTAGCAGAATATAACGTGGATAAACATGCTAAAAAAGTACGATAAAAAACATTGAGTGAATTCCATAGAGTTATAAAACAACCCTTTGAACACAAGCTCAGCAAACACTTAGTTCATAGAAACAATCACAATGTTACTAGAGCCACAAACCGATCCTTAATTGTGCCCAACGAAGTGATAACCTTCCAAATAAACTAACTACATATTCTCCGTATGCCCTCGCAAGGAACACACTACGGACAGGTCGTTAGGCCAACTAGATCTATTATTATTGCTATTAGCGGTCCTCACCGAGTTAGCGATGATTGACGTTCATGAAGGAGTGGCCACAACATTACATCATTGCAACGTTACATAATAAAATCACTTGTTTAAATTTTCATAAAACACGCATGTATCTACCTCGGCGGGTTTTTATAACATAAAAGAATTAAAATGTGAGGCTATGAACTCACCTTGTCGTAGGAATAATCTGAATGATCTACATTACACGTAGCAGTCAATGGAACATCTTGTCGCGATTATACGTAATTGTATTAATCTCTAACGGTATTGCTCCATTCATTTAGGGAGTATAAGTTTTGGAGTTTTTCTGATGGATAGTTACATCGACAAGACTTACTAATAAAAAGACTCAATTTCAAATTATAAAATTTCGGTCGTTGGCCAAATAAAATAAACAAAATGATAAAACAAGTATGTAATATATATTCCGTATATACATTACATATGAAAACGGACGTGTATAATTCATGTCGGGAATTATATAACCAAAGGCAAACATTCGAAAGTGCATTATTTAAGGTATATAATTCTTTGTAAGTGTTATGTATAATAAATGTGAGATATTAATTAAAATAGTATTATCCGACACGTGTTTGGAAAATTATTAAATGACTCATTACAGATTTCTTTAATAAACTTATATGTACATTCTAAGGTAATAATTTTAAGATAAGTAATGTCTTTAAAACTTTTACAAAAGTTTTAAATAATCTTTTAGTCATGAATTAGAAAATAATATTTTATAAGTTAATAATCCCCCCCCCACCCCCATTTTCTTAACGGGTTCTTTATGTAATTTTAATTTAAGATCTTACGATTATTTACTTAGTCATTTTTATGGGTTTATATTATATGTAAGGTTTAGTGGAAAAGCCAGTATATAAATTTTTAAAAATTCCGGCATGACCTTACCGTTTATACAACGTTTCCATGTATATAAAAAAATACATAATTTTCCCACTTTTATCAATCAATGCAACAATATTATTCTTGTCTAAAAATTTATAACTATCCAAGTTATAAAAATAACAATTATAAGTAAAACCAAACGCCCCTACCGGCGAATTACATACAAATCCAAACGCTTTTTTAACCACAATTTCACATCGGAACCGAAAATAAATTATAAGAAATAAAATTAACAAAAAGGGGATTCACCACCACAAGCCCGACACCACCATGGTGCGGCTGTGGTGGCCACAACCGGCTCGGCCGCCGCCACAGCGGTGGGTCACAGCGTGCTGAGCACAGCGAGGCACCCCGAGGGTTGCGCCGCCACAGACCGACTACCCACATGGTGCGCGCTGTGGTGTCTGTACCGTTGTACCGACCGCCAACCTGAGGGTGGTTTGGCGAAGGACATCCCCTATTCGCACCAAATCAAACAAATCAACTACTCGACTTATTTATTTCATTTTACAATCGATGTAACCTCCAAGCATGGAATAATAGGCGAGAAAAACAAGGTTTGCAAAGGGTTTTATAAGTGTTTCGCCGGCTGTGGTGGCTGATCCGCCACCCACAGCCCTCCACGACAGTGGCAGCGGCTGGTAAGGCCGCCGCTGTTGTTGTGGTGCCAGCGGTGGTGCGTAGGAGAGGCGGGGGAGAAGGCTAGAACGGCTGGAGAGTGCGGCGGAGGTTCGTCGGAAAAATCCGCCGGAAAGGTTTTCCGGCGGCGGCGGCTGTGGGGTGGTTGAGCGGCGATAATGATAAAAAAAATAGTGAGGATTGTAGTGGGGTGATTATGTTGTTGGTGGCGAAGATGGAGGCACAGCGGAGGTCGTCGGAAGTAATCGACGGAAAAGTTTTCCGGTCACCAGAAAATGTGGCGGCGCCAGAATTTAGAGAGGAGGAGGAGAGAGAATTAGGGTTGTGTGTGTTTTGTTGTTGTAAGAAATGAGGAGAAAAATGGTTAAAATTATATATATATATATATAAGTTTTAAAATTAAATGAAAAATGTATAATAGTCTAGGGTATATTTTATAAATTTTTCCCAGGGACTAAAGTTGCAATATTTTGGGGTATTTTGTAAAATATTGGTTCCGAAATATTGGTTCGGGGCTCGTTTGGGCGAGTTAACGAATGATTTAAAAGACGATACTTGCGCCATTGTTTTCCAAATAATTTTTCCATCGAAAAGGAGTTATTCTCTAGACCATTTTTCATAAATATTTTGAAACGTTAATTTTAAAGGTTCGTTTCGTTTTTTCTAGGCAACGGTTTTCACGGAAACTTTATTAGTAAATTAATTTGTTGAGCTATCGATTATTCAAGTTTATAATAAACGTTTTTAAATAAAATGCTAATTAGTTTATTAAATATTTTTATTAAATAAATTTTGATAATTAAATTTGAGATAATTGGTATCGTATCGGTACGCGTTATTCTCGCCAGATAAATTTGAAAAATCAATTTTTATAATGAAAATTATGTAATAATAATTATGATTTATTTTTAAAATAAGTTCCGAAAATTTATTAGTTATGCGGTAATTCTTTTTATATGACGATAAAAGGTCAAACGGTCAAAAGTCAAGTTAAACCCGAAAAGTCAAAGGGTGAAATAGTCATTTTAAGTTCTAAAAATTAACGGTTGTCACATTCTCCCCTCCTTTAGGAAGTGACGTCTCGGCGCTTTAATCGCTTTATTCGTCCTAATTTCACTTGCGATGAATGAAAGATGTCATCCTCGAATAAATTCACACGTTCTCACATTATGGTTATACGACCTCGGCGCACTTGGAAGTTTTCGAAGCGAAAATCAATTCAAAAATCATCGGTGATCACACCGACCAAATCAAAACACATATCGATCAACGGGTCTCGCTAAAAGGGATCGCGTCATTATAAAAATTGTCTGGAGTGAACATAACTCCATCGAATGCGTTACGACATTATTCAAAACAAGGCGCTTATCATTAAGCTTATGCAATGACATAGTTGCATGCTCGCTAACCGTCAAGCCTGCAAATAAGAAAGAGAGGCACTGATGCGGAAATCACTGGAGTATTCATACCCTATCATAGCGTCAATCCTACGGCATAATCGAAAACAAGGTACTTTCATTAAGTACTTTAATCACATATCAACATGATTGCTAAATATCCAAACCATGCCAATCAATCAGTTCAATCACGCTAACTCATGCTTGCTAAATAGTCAAGCCATGATTAACAATAAATAATTCCGGATAAGACCAGCCCAGGAAAAGTTTTTTTTTAAGTTATAGGATGTTCACGGGCCTGAAAACCATGGATGCATATCCAAAAAGATTCTTATCATTGTAGGGTGTTCACATGCGGATCCATACCCAAAAGAGATTTTTAATATCACTGGGATGTATGGGCTTTATAGCCATGGTTCCATCCCCAAAAAGAGATTTTTAATATCACGGGGTGCTCATGGGCTTTATAGCCATGGTTCCGTCCCCTATCAAATGGTCAAGATTGCTTATATTTTCAAACCCTAAGCATTCTTCACGGTGCTCCAGGCACGATCGTCATCGGCCCGGGTTCCATCCGTGGATTTATTGAGCTTGCACACCAATCGCGACCGCTCCTACCCGACTCCGTCTCGTGTCTTTCAACGAGCATCGAGGACCCTTATCCGTGTCTTTCAACGGGGGGCTAAAATCAGGATACGCGTTACCCACGATCGGACGTCATTTCACAATGCCGCCTCGAGCTCGCACACGTACGACCACTCGACTAAATTCACATTTCACATAAAAAACATAACAAGTAAAAGTTTTTGCACATAATTTTCAATATGGTTATCCGCTATGACTTCGATGATCAAGGCAGATCAAGTCAAGCCACAGGATTCCTCAACTGATAAACAGAAGACGACAAACGGGATTGTCACTATTATCTACCGCCACAAAGTCGGCAAACTCCAACTGTCCATCGCGTACCGTTTTATTCCCTACGGAAAATGATGACGGACGACATCATTATCGTTCAGTAGGATCCGACCATTGTGCTTGGCTCTCGCGCCAAAGGCTCTCCTTTTGAGCCATCCTTGTGTGACTCTACGTTGGTATCCGAGTCATCACTCTACGTTGGTATTCGAGTTCACAAGGCAGAACATGAACAAATCAAACACCTCGAATTCACAACTCGAGCTTGTGTAGGATTCATTCGTAACATTAGATGAACGAACACATACGTTTCGGGGGTAGATGTTTTCTTCACGATTATGGCTTATTCAACAGGAATGATTCACAGTTTGACGTAGAATAAACTTTCCTCTACGGACGTCGTTCGACATATAGGAAAAATGAAAGAAAGATAATGTAAGATACATTTGATGTAGGAGAAGTCTTTTTCATTGGTCTCGTAATTACTCGAACTCGGCTTGCATCTACTTGCCAGTCTTCTAATCTCGTTTAGATTCCTTCTCAGTGTCGGTATCAGGTTTTTTTTTTGTATTTCATCAACAACAGTGATTTAGATGGGATTTCACAAGTTACACGTGACATGCGGAAATATTTTCCGGAATTATTCGATCAAGGTGACTTTCTAGGTCAACACCAACCGAAAGAAAAGATTTCAAGGAACGCAAGAAAATTCGGACTTGTTTTTACGAAATCGAATCGAATAGGATTACTTGGCAATAAAGGATCACCATTTAGAAGAGTTCTCACCTAAAACGTTTATCCAAACGCCACTAGTTTAATGGCGACGTTTATTCCGACACAGCGTGGCTCTTTCTGAAATTATGCATAGTTAGCTGGCTTATGGCACATTGAGACCAAAGCGACGTAACATTGAATAAACGTGGATTTTTTGAATTTATGTCATTGTTAGCTAGGCTATGCACAATTGAGGACCGAGCGACGACACATTCGTCTGACACACTATATCTGATTAGAAAATTTTCGACCTATCCTTGAAAATAAGTAAATCATTTAACATAGAAATAGGAAATTATTTTTTTTACCTTCGTTTCGAGAAACACGTAAACTATTGTTCATTCATTTTTGGGAAACACATTTTTTCTTTGTCTTCTTGTGAAAATCAACGCAATTGGCATTTAGTTTGATAAAATATTTCATAAATTATTGTATATTTTTGGTATAAATTGTTCATAAAAAGACTTTAAGGTGTTTTGGAATCAAGGATCATAGCAAGTACAAGAAGTAGTAAGTCAAGAATCGATGCAATCGAATGAGGAAAATGGACGATATATTCGATAACTGGAATTGTCCACACTAGGAGTCAGATTGCTTCTCTCTAAAATAGTGAGGCGTCTATTCAACGTGCCCGACCACGACCTATAGTAATATCGCGTAAATAAAGAAGTAATAGAGTATGATCGAATGATACGTACCTCGTATCCTTAGATATATATCTTATATATCCTTAATAAAATAATACAAGTATGCATGCGATGAGAAATCCACTTGCGCGTTCTAATTAATATCACTTAACGTGTGTTAAAAGCGACCATTTTTATGTACATAGATTACGTTACATCATTGAAGACTTTCTATCTTTGTCAAGTTTGTAACTTTATAAAGTTGTCATTTTTAGTAGATCCGGTTACCGAATTATCATAATCGATTAAAATTATTAGATTTAAAGTCTCGACATTGTGTCATATTTTATTGACATCCATTTCATATATACCATAAACGTATATAGTAAAAAAATATTGTGGGTTTATTATTTTTATAATTATCCAACAAGATTCAAATTAGCCCAATTGGCTTTTAAAATTCAACGTTTGATTTTTTTTTAATAAACATATATGTATATTTTCTCAAAACTGACTCGTTATATCACATTTCCGTGACTCCGACTCTAAAGAGATTTCATGTAAAACATTATTTTGAACAACTTTTTAGTTTCAGTCGAGATTTGAATCTCGACAGAAAATGATCAAAATGCTCTTACAAAATTCTGCTGAAAATTATTATTTTTAAGGACAATGTAGGTAAATTTGCCTTTCAGTTTTGACGCTATCAGCGATTTTAAATTAACGAGCCTCGCGGCAAAGTAAAAATGAAATTCCCCAACAAACTTTAGTGTTTTGCCGGAAGCTAAAACTCGTTTTACGAAAGTGCTCGAATCGCTCTTTAAAATTTTTTCTGCCTTTTAATTACAGTATTTCAAGGTGTTTGACTATTTTTTTTATTTAAGTGTTATATTTCGATTTGCTACTCATTTCCTTCATTATAAGGAGTTTATGAGCTATCTTATATTAAAACATTCGTAAAATTAAATTGATCATATTTTAAAATTATAAATAAGTTCTTATGAATCTCGATCTCAAATTACGTGTCCAAATTTTGCACTCAAGGACCGTGTTTTACGGAATCGCTCCAAAAGTTTTATTTTTGACTCAAAAATCAATTCATATCAAGTTTAAACCTACCTATACAAGATATTCAAATAGTTAATTTTTCCCAACAAATCTTTCTAACTAATCTTAAGCAAGTGTTCGGGCGGATTTTCATCACAAACAATCATCAATAACGAATTAAATTGCGAAAATAATGATTTTGCTAGTAATAGAAATTACTTATGATGATTCACTAAGAAAGATCGAAGAATAAATAGTTTTGCCTCGTTCCTTCGTTATTTAATCGCGGCTCAAAATACAACAACCAAACCAAAACCAAAATCTAACCATGCTTTAAATCTATATATAATATCGTAATGTATATATTACGCATACACGAAATTAATCATATCCTGACATAATGACAACATTACCTAGTATCAATAGTACAACTCGAAATTACGCGCGTAGCGATGAATCGAAGGGCATATATAGAGGTATAGTGGTTCATCGAAGAACGGGGATCGTATATATATAATTACCATTTATACAACGCAACTGGTATAAAGTATACAATCAAAGGCCTAACACAAAGCATAAAAAGAATCGGGAAGGATTGCGCGCGCGGATATCGGATATCGGTGAACGACTCGTGATTTTTTTTTTGAAAATAGCCATAGTCCAGGTTTGAACAATACGACCTAGGATTTGCTATGACTCGTGCTTTTATGTTTTACATTTATTACACCTCAATTTACAACGCATCATAATACAACATTGGGGTGCTCTTCAAATATAAGCTGCACGTGTCCACGGTAAACGACATCATTTTTATTAAAAGATCAGAGTTCAAGTTCCCAATACTTTATAAAAACTCATTTCAAAATAATCAACTAACATGTTTTAAGTTTCGCTTTAAAAGAAAACATTTTATCATACTATGCAAAGTTCACCAAGTCCACGTCCTTCGATATCGCATTCCATCCCATCCAAGCTAGCAAGCATATACCTGAGATAAACATGCTAAAAAGTCAACGAAAACATTGAGTGAATTCATAGAGTTTATAAACAATCCTTTTGAACACAAGCATAGCAAAACATTTAGTTCATAGAACAATCACAACGATGCTAGGAGCCAACAAACCTAACCTTGAACCTCCCCCCCCCCAACCCCCCCCCCCCCCGCCCCACATGCCAAACCCGGAGTGATAGCCACTCCCATTACTTATACAATTTGTCTTCCGTATGCCTCGCTAAGGAACAACTACTCTGGAAGGTCGTTAGGCAAAATAGATCTATTATTATTGGGATTAGCGTCCACCGGTTAGTGGTGATTGACGGTTCTTGAAGGATGGGCCACAACAATACATCTTCATAGCACTTTCACATAATAAAATCACTATCGTTCAATTTTTCTAAAAACCAAGCATGTATCTCCCTCGCGGTTTTTAAAACGTAAAAAGAATTAAATGCGAGGCTATGAAACTCAAATTAATGTAGGCAATAATTGAATGATCTAATAACCACGTGGCGTCAATGAACATCTTGTCGCGATCGCGAAGTTGCAATTAATCCTAACGGTAATGCTCCATTCATTTAGGGAGGTATAAGTTTTGGGGTTTTTCCGATGGATAGTTAACATCAGTAAGGACTTACTAATAAAAAGACTCAATTTCAAATTATAAAATTTCGGTCGTTGGCCAAATAAAATAAACAAAATGATAAAACAAGTATGTAATATATATTCCGTATATACATTACATATGAAAACGGACGTGTATAATTCATGTCAGGAATTATATAACCAAAGGCAAACATTCGAAAGTGCATTATTTAAGGTATATAATTCTTTGTAAGTGTTATGTATAATAAATGTGAGATATTAATTAAAATAGTATTATCCGACATGTGTTTGGAAAATTATTAAATGACTCATTACAGATTTCTTTAATAAACGCATATGTACGTTCTAAGGTTATAATTTTAAGATAAGTAATGTCTTTAAAACTTTTACAAAAGTCTTAATTAATCTTTTAGTCGTGAATTAGAAAATAATATTTTATAAGTTAATAATCTATTTTCTTAACGGGTTTTTATGTAATTATAAATATAATATCTTACGATTATTACTTAGTCATTTTTATCGGGTTTATATTATAATGTAAGTTTTAAGTGAAAACGCCAAGTATATAAATTTTTAAAAATTTCGGCATGACCTTGCCGTTTATACAATGTTTCCATGTATATAAAAATACATAATTTTCCCACTTTTATCAATCAATGCAACAATATTATTCTTGTCTCAAAATTTATAACTATCCAAGTTACAAAAATAACAATTATAACTAAAACCAAACGCCCCTAACGGCGGATTACATACAAATCCAAACGCCTTTTTTTTAACCACAATTTCACATCGGAACCGAAAATAAATTATAAGAAATAAAATTAACAAAAAGGGGATTCACCACCACAAGCCCGACGCCGCCACAACGGTGGCATCAAGCGGCTGAGCACAGCGAGGCACCCTCGAGGGGTTGCGCCGCCACAGCCCGACACCACATGATGCGGCTGTGGTGGTTGTACCGTCGTCTGACCGCCACCACGATGGTGGTTTGGCGGCGGACAGCCCCTATTCGACACCAAATCAACTACCCGACTTATTTATTTCATTTTACAATCGATGTAACACTCTGCATGGTATATTAGGCGAGGAAAAACAAGGTTTGCAATGGGTTTTATAGTGTTTCGCCAGCTGTTGGGGCTTTTTGCGGGGGGGGGATGATCCGCCACCCACAGCCCGGCCACAGGCAGCGGCGCGGCTGTAGGCAGCGCTGTTGTTGTGTGCGGCGGTGGTGCTCGTAGGAAGAGGCGGGGAAGAAGGCTTGGAAAGGCCTGTAAAGGTTTTCCGGTGGCGGCGGCTGTGGGGTGGTTGAGCGGCGATAATGATAAAAAAATGGTGAGGATTACGGTGGGGTGATTATGTTGTTGGTGGCGGAGATAGAGGCACAGCGGAGGTCGCCGGAAGTAATCGACGGAAAAGTTTTCCGGTCGCCGGAAAATGTGGCGGCGCCGGAATTTAGAGAGGAGGGGGAGAAGGAATTAGGGTTGTGTGTGTTTTTGTTGTTGTAAGAAATGAGGAGAAAAATGGTTAAAATTATATATATATAAAAGTTTTAAAATTAAATGAAAAATGTATAATAGTCTAGGGTATATTTTATAAATTTTTCCCAGGGACTAAAGTTGTAATATTTTGGGGTATTTTTGTAAAATATTGATTCGGGGCTCGTTTGGGCGAGTTAACGAATGATTTAAAAGACGATACTTGCGACATTGTTTTCCAAATAATTTTTCCATCGAAAATGAGTATTCACTCGACCATATTTCATAAATATTTTGTAAGTCATGTTAAAAGGTTCGTTTCGTTTATTCTTAGGCACGGTTTCCACTGGTAAACTTTATTCGTAAATTAAATTGTTTAAAAACTAATATTCACGTTTATAATAATCAGTTTTTAAATAGAAAATGCTAATTAGTTTATTAAATAATTTTTATTAAATAAATTTTGATTAATTAAATTTGAGAGTAATTGTTTCGTATCGTGTACGACCGTTATTATGCCAGATAAATTTGAAAAATCAAATTTTATAATGAAAATTATGTAATAATAATTATGATTTATTTTTAAAATAAGTTTCGAAAATTTATTAGTTATGCAATAATTCTTTTTATATGATGATAAAAGGTCAAAGGGTGAAATAGTCATTTTAAGTTTTGAAAATTGACGGTTGTCACAATATAAGGCTTGACCGCTCTTGTACCTTCTGATTATTAACTTGCATGCGTTTGAGTAGCAAAAGTAGATTTAAGTTACCACCAAAACCCGTATAACTCAGGCTGAAACCCCCCTTTTATCATTAGTTTAGTTTTAACTTAGGTTTAACGTAGTATAACTTAGAATAACTTAGGACTAACTTAGATAACTAAAATACTGATAATTAAGTGTTAACGTTCTCGTTCTTAGTGATCGACACCCTACTTACCAACGAAGCTACAACTAATCAGGTACATTGTCCGTTAGTATTGTTTTAGGTAAAGTCAGAAAAATATAAATAGTAAAACTTGATAACAAAAATAACAACCTGCGACGACAGCACATCAAGTTTTGGCGCCGTTGTCGGGGAGTGAAATTGTTTAATTCTTAATTATTAGTATTTTTAGTTTAGCTTAACTTAGATTAATTTTCGTTGTATATTATTGCATATTGTGTGTTTGTGCGTTTGTGTGTTTGTTTTTATTTCTGCATTATTTTTATTCGTTGTCACTGTTCTGATCAAATAACTGATACAGCGTATCTTAACTGTTGGATACGGCGTATCACCTCTTTCTAACAAAATACAGTGTATTCTGTTCACATTTATATTACGCGTATTCAAATCATTTGAATCTCGTAACGATCATCTGTACGAACCAGCGTGTTCTTTCGTATTCTGTTCTCATTATAGTTTTCTGTATTTTTCTTTACTTGCTGAGCATATACTATTAATCATTTTTTCTATGTTTCAGGAAGATATAGGAAGTAGGTTGCAGGATCAATGGGAGTACCAACTATGGAAGAATGCATGGGTTTTACCCAATCAAACTATGACTGAGAGACTTTGGAGGATGGAAAGATCAAATTGAAGGGATGAATTCCCATCGAACTAAGAAAGAACGCTTTTAGTGAAACAAATGGTGAAGACGCGGTTGAGCATATTGAAAACCTTTTGGAAGTGATCGATTTGATAAAAGTTCCCAAAGTAAGTAATAATCAAATCAGGGTGCATTTTTTCCCTTTTTCACTGACTGGTGCTGCAAGAAAATGGTGGGATGATGAGTTAATTGGCTTGATTACTAAATGGGAGGATCTCACAGAAAAAAATTCACAAAATTTTACCCACCTTCTCGTACTAGAAAACAAGAAGTTTGCACTAATATTGAAAGCGACCTAAATAATTTTAAATTTGCACAATGGCTAGCTTCAAAATTTAGAAACCATGAAAAGATGGATTGGCACCCTTAAAATACATTATGGGCTTATTGGAGAAGAGGGGAAGATGAAGAAGTAATAAGCAACGGTGGATTTCCTATAGATGAGAATTTAACTGATGAGGATGAAGTTGCCTAAATCTTTAGGATTGATACTAATTTATTTCACTTCGAGACTCCTCTTTGTCAAACTTTTAAGGAATTAACCTGACCTTATCATATGGACGGTGATAAACTCATTAAAGATTCCCATGAGCTCACAACCAATAAGGAATGCAAGGATGATTGGATTTATGAGTGGAATAATGGAATACCATAGGTGGAAGAGAATCCATGGACTAGTAATGAAAAATGGGCAGAACCAATGAGTGACATTCGTCACCAATGCAATCCACTTCGCTTCAAAATTGGAACCGCTAAATGGCCTACATGTTATTAAAATGAAGACGGATATTGCAACACTAGAGACTTACCCAGACTAATTTGTGAAGGCAATTTAATTCGCTATGAAAGTTACGAGTGGTACGATACAATTGAAGATAGCGAATTAAAGAAGGAAACTTTGAATAATAAAAGGGTTTTAGAAGAATCGATGAATGAAAAAGAAGAGTCAAGTGATGACGAGCGGAGCCTCGATTCGCCGGTTGACGAACAAGAAGATTATGAGCATGCTGTTAACATAGGAGCCGATGTCAATTCCAACTATAACCCTTATCTTGATATTTCTCGGGTATTTATTGATCATAGAAGGAGGAGCGAAGATGAGATTGTTCAAGATGAGACAGAGCTGAATAATGATGAGGGTGACGACATGGGGCATCTAGATGATCACTTGGTTCACGAGAATGAACCTTTTAACATAAAAGAAGAGGGATTTAATGAATAAAAATGTGAGCAACTTGGAATCCCATTCACAAGACCGCCGGGGTGCAAAACTGAAAGGTTTGAGGTAGTCGAGTACTTATTTAGACCAATGGAAAAATACATAGCTATTAAAGAATGCGGGTACTATGATTGGACTACAACTGAAGAAAATGCATGTCACGCATACCAAGATATCTTCCACAAGATAGACGAAGGATGGTTCGTGACAAGGGCGGAATGAAGAACAGAAGACAAGTCTAACTTAAAGACTTTGCTGTAAAGAAAAGTGCTTACCGGGAGACAACTCGGATTTATTTTTTGTTATCGAGTCTGTCTTCCCAGATAGCCGATACGGCGTATCCAACCCCAATGGATACGACGTATTGACTATCTGGACGTTATCCAGTCTTTATTTTTATGCACTTTTTAAAACTTTATTGTCAATTCAGTCTATACAACGTGTTCGTTAAACAAATACAGCGTATTAGGCGACTGACCCGTACTTAGGATTTTTAATACATGTCTCAATATGGCATATCCTGGTTTATGGATACGACGTATCAACTTCCTGTACAGTTTTAGGATTTTTTTTCAATTTCTAACCAACGAATACCGGAGATAGAATTACATTTGTTTTCTTATAATTTACACAGGAACCTTAATGAACGAAAATATTGATTTGATGGAATGCATATTTTCTGGAATTCATGTGTGTCGTAGTCATGTTGGTATCCAAATGCTTTTACAACACACAATCTTGCTCATAAACGCAACATAGAGGATCATACCGAGCAAATCCCAGGGGATTTTCTCGTTCTAATTCTTTTAATTTCCAGTTTTAATGTTACATTTATACAACGAGGTCGTTGTATATCTCAAGTGGGGGGAGGAGAATTAGAACGCTTACTTGTCCTATTTTTACATTAATATGCCTAAATTATGCCTAAATTCAATTCAAAAAAATTCAACATATTTTTGTGAAATTATTAGTTACACGACCCCGCACACATAACCCTTGATAGATTTGTGAGGATTTAGCCTTATCCGTTTCCAAATTCCTACACAAAATATGAGTGTGCCGGTGATGTAGTAAACTTTAGAACTTGGCTTGGTATATCTATTCGAGACCACACTAATAAGTATTACTTTTGTAATTGGAGTGACCTGTTTAACTTGATAAATTTATAGGATTACACTAAAAAGCCTTTACATGTGTTATCAACTAACTACACTAGTTAGTTGACCCCCATATAAACTCTTTGTTTACTCTCATTTTTAGAGTAAGATACCCCTAGAAAAACCTGTTGAGCCATTCATTTCCTTTTGTTACACTTAAATGTTTTTTAAAAATTACACCTTTACACCTTAGCCTACCCTATTAGATTAAGTCCTTAATCATCGGTTGCTAGTTGATTTTGTGTAAAAGTATGTATAACCTGTAGTGCTATGCATATTTATTATCTCTGGTATGATCAGAAAAATTGCACAATGCAATTGGGTACGTGTGTGAATTTTCTATCCATGGTTAGGTCGGAAAAATTGCACAATGCAATGGGAATGTGAAAGTAGTAGTAGATTTAAGTTTCGTGTAGGTACTACTTTCACTAGTATGATTAGATATTAATTATTCAGATTTATCATGTTCTTGAAGTGGTGAAAAATACACCTTGTTTTAGTTTTTGGTTTGTTAAAAAAATTAAAAAAATAAGAAAAATACAAAAAAAGTTTTTTGTAGAGTTTTGTTGTATTAGAGTTGGTATGTAATATAAACCTACTATGTATAAGTATGTATAAAGTGGCAAATATAAACCACTAGAGTTGTAATCGGGATGATTGGGAGTTGACCGTTATGGAAACGCCAACTAAGGATTGTTTTCATTGATCTATTGATCAAGGCATTTTTTGAGTCTAATTCGTGTCTTCGAAAGTATTGATTGTTCCGTGTTAAAGCATGATTTAGTTTATCATTTTGTGTCTTCTTCAAGGGATGGTCGAGAAAGTAACTAGCAACATTGTGCCTTATCTATTTGGACTTAATCTATTTGTTTATTTTTATTTAACACCAATTATTTTCCCTTTCCTAATCCCTATCCTTTAGTCTTACTCGAATGAGGATGCGAGTAATCACACATGTCTATTCCGTCATTACGGCCATGTATGTGTGGTTTTGTCTGCCTTGTTGGTTTATCACTATTGGTGAAAGTTTAGAAGATCCATACCCTATATCACTCTTCGTCCTAACCCTTGGTTTTACTCGAGTAGAGGAATTGAATGAAATCATGTATGTCTATTCCATCGTTATGGATGTGTATATGTGGTTTGTCGCCCCTGCTGGTTTATGACTTTTGGTGAAGACTACTAGTCATATTCTTTAGCTTATTCGAGTTAAGGTTCGAACGCAGTCATATGTATCTATTCCGTCGTTACAGACGTGTATGTGTGATTTTGTCACCTTTTTTGGAATATTGGCATTGGTAGAGATTAGAAAGAGTGAACAAACCCTTAAACCTTTTTAACCCAATTTACCTTTTTAAACTAGTTACTCTTTAGCGTTATTGGTGGAGATGTGTATCTTTGCCAAGCTTATGATAGAATACTCGTTACGACCGAGCAATTGAGCGAATTATTAGGATGTTACCACATAGATTAGTTTAAGCGATTTGAGTGTTTTCATTCTCCTACTTCGTGAGGTGCTAAGTTGTGTGCTAGTAATCAAATAAAAAGATGCTTAACGGAAAAACCTAGACTTTGGTTTAGGATACATTTTTATAAGTTTTCTAAAGTCTACTTGAGGACAAGTAGGATTTAAATGGGGGATTATTTTGTTGATCCCAAACCTAGATCGATTCCTTAGGTTGTCTAAGGTTAAATTACATTGGATAAATCCAAAATAACTTGTTGTAGAAACTTTGTTTGTATATTAAAGTGTATGCGGAATCTACACCTTAATACCTAGAAGAATTATGAATAAAACAGTAATCTTGAACAAACAAAGATAAAACCAAACGCTCCAATATTATTAGATTAATAATACGAGTACTCTTCACTTAGTACTAGGGTTTACAACCTTGAAGCTTTTCTTCAGCGACTTTGACAACTATGAAGACTTATATGCAAAACTGATATCTCAACTAATGCCCTAGAGCCACCTTTTATAGACTAAGGAGTCCTAGTCGGCTTACAATACATTCCTAAGATATCTTAATCTTTCTAAACTAAATGTAATCTTAAAATAATACATTAATGTATATCCTTGTACATAAATATCTCAATCTTAATCTTCACAAGTATTCTGTATCTCCAAACAATTTTATCTCTTAATCCGTCTTTATCCTCTTGACATTAACAGTCTTCAAGCAGTGTAATCTTTCACCAGCAGCACTAATAATACATAAGCAGTAGTAAATATAAGTACTTTAAGCAAAATTACTAATATATACTCACATAATTACTTGTAACTAACAGTCTTAACATTTACAACTAGCACACTAACTACTTAGCTTAAATTTTAGGGAGGGAGGGGGAGTAAGGGAATAGGGAGAGTTGTTGTTGACTAACTACTTAGCTTATATTTTAGTCTTCAACACTGAGAAGTCTTAACTTCAACTAACAGCTGTAACTTTATGCTATCAATACTAAATTATACTAACAGTAGTAACTAGCAGTGGTGACATTATACTACCAATACTAACCACTTAGTATAATTTCCATTATGTACCTGAGCAGTAGTAACTTCTAAGAATCCATGAAGTCTTTTAAGTCCCAACATTTCTTGCTCAGCATCTTCATACGAGGACTTACAGATTTGCAGCGATGGGTTTATCTCATACTTTGCTTTGTACCTGTGCAATGTAGAAAAGTGCCAATTTTTAGGTGAGCGTCGCATGAGTTTATGACTGTAGGGATAGCACATCTTATTTTGATGATCAGTTTGAAGTTTCTTGTTTAGCATATTGGTGATGGTTATTGGTGTGAGGGGATATCTCTTTTCAACCAACATAAAAATGTGGAGATTATCAAACCTTACAAAGTGAACTCCAGATGAATTAATCAACTTCCAAATGGTCACCCTGTATCCTTGTAAAATTCTCCATACATCACTCCTTTTGTCTGGTTCAAACATGACTTTCAAATCTCCCCATAACACTCTTTCAAATTCATCTTTAGGCCTTATATCACTATACTTTGTCTTTACTATCTTCCAAAGAGCCTCCAAGTCTTCTCTGTCTATTCCTTGTAGCATCCTTATCATTGAAGATTATATCTTGGAACTTCCATCTGCTCTTATCAACTGATAATGTACCATCATACCTTCTTTATGAAGCTTGTAATCAATAATCACTGGTAGTTTGGTAGCAAGTGGTATAGCATCAATTGCTATATCTTTATCCTTTTTAATCACCAAATGCTTCATTAGCTCACCTTCATCATCTTCACTACCTTCATCAACTTCATCTGACTCTTTGTCTTTCTCCATTCTTTGTTTCTTTGAAGATTCTTGATGTTGCTCTTTTTCTGCTCTTTTCCTTCCAAGCATCTTATTTATGCTGCCTTTAGTTGTTTCCTCACTACCTTCTACATTCTTTTCTTTGCTTTCCTGTACCTCATAACCCATAGCCACAAAGGTATTTACCCTCTTCATTTCCTTGTCAAACAACTTTTGAATTTCATCAAAACTCTTTCCCTTTAGATGTTTGTATGTGTATCTTACCCATGTGTTAAGATAGGTAGACATTTGAGTTCTCTTTTTGTGCATTAGTAGGAGTATGTTTCTCTTTATCTTGTGCTCTGTGTGCCAACAAAAATGTTTTCTTCTCTTTTTCCAATAGTTCCCTAATATATAGTTTTCCTTTTTTCCTCCATCTGGTAATCCTCTCTTGTCTTTTTGATTAAAGTCTTTTAGCCAGCAATCTATTAGCTTCCATCATAGTATGTATATTTTCCCGTGACTCAATCAATACTATGTTAGCTTTTTCTTCTTGTTTCCTTGCTAGATTTTGTTCTTCTATTAATTCAACATCCAACTTAGCTTGAATATCTCTTGCTATTTGTTCATTCAAGAGCAAATTTGATCTTTCTTTTAAAGGAACTTCAGGTTCAACCATTGTTACATTTTCCTTTGTCTTTAGAAATTGAAGGTTGTGCCTCTTGTGGAACTCTGAACTCACTTGGCTCCTGTACTACTACCCCTTTAGCCTTGGGTCTTGTAGTTGTTGTTGTTGTAGTAGTAACAACTTTAGGCTTAGATGCTTTACTCTGATAAGTGCCTGAGCCATAGTGATTTCTCATAGTTGTAGGAGCAACACTATCTTCAACACTAGCAGTAGTAACTGCTTCACCAGCAGTACTATCATCAAGCTTAGTACTTTGTTCATCTTTCTCATCAACTTTTGCTTCCACAGGCATCTCATCAGCATCCAAAACTCCAGTATCAAACATTAATTCATCATCCTGTCTTTAATGAGTGTCAATCAACTAAGTTACCTCAACATCTGCATCAAATCTGTAATAACTCCTACCCATGTTTGAATGTGTAACACCCCTTGCAGGGACCATGGACGTAATACGTGCGTTCCGTCCGGAGGCGTGACTTTATTAAGAATCTCAAGTCAAGCATAAAGAAGACCTATTAGGGGTACGTTTTGATAAATAAAACACGTTGCAAGGTTTTAAAGAATAATAATATGTTTTACATCGATTAAATTTTTTTTTTAAAAAAAGGATTCATAAGCTTAAACTGCGAAGCTTAATTTAGTTCAACAACGGTATTTAAAGACATAGATAAATCTCTGGTAAACCGGTACAGGCAAATAGTCTTCACATAAGTCAAGAAAAAGCATCCATGCTAAGCACGTGAGAAAAACATGCTTAAAACGTCAACATAAAGTTGAGTGAATTCATAGGTTTAGTTACAAACGTTATTATAGTAGACCACAGATATCCACAAACGTATGCGACGTTATAACAGATCAACTTCACATAAAAATGTAATTTAGTTGCACCTAAATTTGGCCACAAGCTCATTTATATGAATATGTTACTGAAGCTAAATTAGCATGATAGCATGTACATTGCTATAAGTATTTGTTTGCCCTTCTAGGTGTCCGACTAAAGACAACCTAACAAGTACGACATGACATATATCCGTTAATCAGGCGCCCCGTGGGTAGTGAGCGCTACTCACCCGGATAGGGATAATTAGTCCCAATAGATCTATTTATTCATTCGCGCTCCCTGGATCGGTCCTCCAGTCCAGAGATTGACAGTTCATGATAGTTTGGGACAGTAGTGCTTAGTAGTGGGTCCTAAAAGTACTTAGGCATCACGTTAAACAGGGAAACATCTCACGTAAAGTACTTGTGTCCAGTTTTTTAAAAACAAGCAATGTTTTCTAACCCCATGTAATAAAACATTTAGTCAAAACGAGTAAAAAGAGTGGGGCTATGAACTCACCTTATCGGGTAGTGGATCAAAAGGGAATCAATCATTGTGAAATAAATCTTCATGGTTCTCAGCGACAACATATCATATAGTCATCGTTTAAGAATGATGTACAACGGAATACGCTTAACACTTGAACCTGATCATTGAGCATGGAGTAGACACGGCGTATCCCTTTTAAAACTATACTCGAAAGTTATAAGTTTTGACAAGTCTTGATGTTTTAAAACATCTTCAAAAATATTTCGTCTTTTAGTGTATTTCGTCTTTTAGTGTCTTTCATCTTTTAGTACATTTCGTCTTTTAGTGTATTTCGTCTTTTAGTGTCCCGACACATCAACGTTGACTCAATAACTAAAAAATGTTGTCCTAAAAACTCGAACACTACGTTTTTTCTACATTTTATCATAAGTTTGATTAATTAAGATATTTTCGACGCTTTTATAAAGTTTACGAAATTTCGGCATGACCTTTCTAAAAATATCGACTTTCCATTTTTATCAACCTCGACTCGTGAAAATATCCGTTTTACAAAATAGTCACAACGAACTTTTATGCACAAAAGTACAACTACTTTTTATGTTCTTCCATTTATAAACAAAAAGATTAAACTTAGAGACTTGTAGTTTGTAGTAGAAAAATAGATAATGATTTTCACAACGATTCTGCTTTGTAACCGTGTTCGATCAATGATCATACGAATGCAAAAGTACAACTTTATTTATGAAAAAGTAATGATGAACTTTCAAAGAACTCGTGCATAAGGTGAATGAAACTAAGAACAATCCAAACGTTGTTTTACAAACTACCCGGATGGAATAACAATCAACTCGAACAATATATCTTCAAATGGTTGATCAAAGATTAAATATGTGTGAATTTAGGTGTGTGAGATGGTTCGGCCAAAAAGGAAAAGAAAGAAGATGTATGTGTGTTTTAGAGAGAGAAAACACAAGAGAATGTATTTTTTGGTGCGTGAAGAATGAGAATGAAAATGAGATGAGAAGTGAGGGTTTATATCAACAAAAATCACACACACGCACACACTAGTGTGTGCTGTCAGTTAGGGGACAAGGAAGGGGGACCAAAACGATCCGCCAATCAAATGAGTGTTAGTACTAGTCCTTAACCTTGGTTTATGCAAGCTTGTCTAGGAATATTTGTTCAAATTTTGAATCCTATGCATACATAGCGGTTATAAGAGCCTGGGGGGGGGGGACCAAATGGCTTACATCTTTTCTAGGTAATATCTTGCATGCTTGTATTAATTTCAAGAGTTACCTGCACTATTGTTATTGATCATAAATCAAAACACGTTATCAATCGTAAATAACAAAATTACGAAGTAACGGTAACACGGATAATTACAAAATTTTTAAAACATTGCCCTTAAAACATAAAAACGTGGGCTATTGTAAAATATACCCAATGTTTGGTGTCCCGGTTCGCTCCCGGTGATGATTCTCAGATAATAACGAAACAACTTCCCGGCTAAACGGTAAAGCTAAACGAAACATTTAAAAATTCAAATTTCTAAACGGAAACGCTACTTTATTAAACGGAAATTCTCGGGTTGTCACATTCTTTCCCGTTTTAATGAAGATTTGTCCTCAGTTAGGACGCAACCTCTGCAGCGGGTGCTGAGTTGGGAAAGGTGCGGGGTATTTCTTTTGGCATTTGGTCTTGCTCGTTACCCAGGTGAAATCAGGACCTCTCTTGGAGTTCCAGCGTACTTTGACAATCGGAATACGACTCTGCTTCAGACGCTTGACCTCACGGTCCATAATCTCGACGGGTTCTTCGATGAAGTTCAGTTTGTCGTCCACTTGGATTTCAGCCAAAAGGTTATAGCCAACGGTTCATAGCCATGCTTTTCTTTATTTCGAGACGTGTACATACTTTGATTACTCTACTCAACTTCTCTGAAGTTCTAGAGATAGGCAACGGTCCTACTTTGGAAATGATCTTAATAAGGTTCAATATAACGAAGGGTTCATCTTCCCGTTTGCCTGATTTTGTATTACTCCTTTCCACGGAGATACTTCTACATGACCTTATCTCCTACTTGAAACTCAAGAGGTTTTCGTCTTACATCGGCATAGCTCTTTTGATGATCACGGGCGGCTTGGATATGGCTCTTGATTTGAACTATTCTCTCGGTCGTCTCGTGGATGATCTCTGGGCCAGTGAGCTGATTGTCCCCTACTTTCAGCACAAGCGATGGGTGTCGACACCTTGTCCATACAACGCCTCAAATGGAGCAGCCTTAATGTTGGTATGGTAACTGTTGTTGTATGAAAATTCTACCAACGGTAAGTTGTTTTATCCAACCTTTTTCTAAAGTCGAGTACACAAGCACGTAACATTATCTCTAACATTTGAAGGTTCTCTCACTCTGACATCGGTCTACCCCCCCCCCTGGACTGGGTAGGCCTTGTACTCATATCCAATCGAGTATCATATTGCTTTATGTAGAGACTTCCAAAATAGTGAAGTAAATTTTCCATCGGCGAACTGAGATGATTCCAAACCGGTACTCTGATTTGATGACTACTTCTTAAAGTATTGTCTTTGCAATTTTTCTAATGTTTCATCTTTCTTCTCATAGGCAAGAAATGAGCAGATTTACGTCGAGATGATCAACGGATTACCCAAACGTGGTCTTGCCAGCCCCAGACCGTTGGTCCTTGCAGTTGTAGTCACAAAGTCCATTGTTTATGTTCTCTCATTTCATTGTGGGATCTTGGTTGAACCAACAAACCAAATGGGTTTTGATATTCTATCTTAACCTTTAGACATGTTAAACTTGCTGACATATAGTGGCAATTTTCTTGCTTTCCACTGTTAGGGGCCACCCAATATAACTTCTTCAAGTCTGATACATTTTATTGATCCTGGGTGGATGGAATACTTCGACCTTATGCGACTCTATGCATATCAAGGCACCTTAAAATCCTCCAAGACACGGAAATCCAACTTCACTTGTTTAAGCATAACGTCCCGTCAGCGCGAGGTTCTAACTTGTTAATCATGCCACACAAATCTTCATTAATGAAGTTCTCTTCTTTCTGGCTTTCGATTGAGCACTCAAAATCTGCTTAGGAATATTTAACCCTATAGTCTACCGTAACCGAGGTCGAAAACTCGTAGCGCTTGCTCTTTCCTTTCGATCAGAGCATCAGTACCCACGTTTGCCTTTCCTAGTTATATCGGGATCCTCACAGTCGTGTCGGCTCAACAATTCTATCCACGTCTTTTGCCTATATCAGTCCTTCTAGTCAAGAATGTGTTGCAAAACTTCTTTTAGATCATTTGTGAAACACGAGCAAGTGTACCGTATAGATAATGTCTCCACATTTTTAGGGCAAACACTTTAGGGCAAACACTACTGCTCCTAGTTCCAAATCATGGGTGGTATAGTTCTTCTCATGAACCTTGAGTTGGCGGGATGCGTAAGCTATGACCTTCTCATTTTGCATCAAAACTGCGCCCGACCCTTTATGCGAGGCATCGCAATATACCATGAAGTTCTCACTTCCCTCCGGTAAGGCCAATATCGGCGCACTACATAATTTCTGCTTCAACAACTAAAATTCAGCCTCTGCCTTTTCTCCTCAATCAAACTTCACACTTTTCTAAGTCAGTTTCGTTCTAGGTCTAGCGATTTTTGAAAAACCTTCGATAAATCGTCAGTAGTAACCAGCCAAACCTAAAAATTGACAGATCTCGGTTGGTGTCTTGGGTGACGCCCAATCCTTGATTGACTTGATCTTAGCGGGATCAACGTGGATACCTTCACTATCAATCACGTGACCAAGAAATTGTACCTTCGACAGCCAAAACTCACACTTTGAAAACTTGGCGTACAATTCTTCCTCCTTCAATAACTTCAAAATCAACTTAAGGTGTCCTTCGTGCTCCTTTCTGCTCTTGGAGTAGATCAAAATATCATCGATGAATACAATCACGAATCTATCCAGATACGGTTTGCACACCCGATTCATCAAATCCATGAATACTGCCGGTGCGTTAGTCAAGCCAAACGGCATTACTTGGAACTCGTAGTGTCCATAGCGAGTCCTAAATGCTGTCTTTGGAATGTCTTCCTCACGAACTCTGAGTTGGTGATAACCAGATCTCAGGTCGATCTTAGAGTAGACTCTTGATCCTTAGAGTTGATCGAACAAGTCATCGATCCTCGGAAGTGGGTATCGGTTCTTCACAGTAAGTTTGTTTAGTTCACGATAGTCGATACACATCCGAAAAGAACCATCTTTCTTCTTGACAAACAAAACTGGTGCTCCCCAAGGTGAGGAACTCGGTCTTATAAATCCTCTGTCAGAAAGTTCTTGCAACTGAGTAGACAACTCTTGCATTTCGGCTGGTGCTAATCGATACGGGGCTCGTGCTACAGGTGCAGCACCAGGGACTAAGTCGATTTGAAATTCAACTTGTCGAGCAGGCGGTAGCCCAGGCAAGTCTTCTGGAAAGACTTCCAGAAATTCCCGTACGATTGGCACGTCCTCAAGTCGCTTCTCCTCCGACTTATCATCAGCCTTCTTGGATGTAACCTGCGCTAGGTAGACTTGACATCCCTTCTCAATATACTTCTGGGTCCTCATACACGATATGATGTTCAGCTTACTTCCGCTGTCGCAATTATCACCTCGGATTATCAACACCTCATCTCCATAAGGAATACGGACGACCTTCTCGTCACAAACGATCAACGCGTGGTACTTCGCCAACCAATCCATACCGATGATGACGTCGAAACTACCAAGTTCTACGGGCATTAGATCTATGTCGAACGGATGACCTAATAATCCTAACGTGCAACCTCTAAGAACGATATTTGTTTCTGAAATTCTTCCATCGGCAAGTTCTACGGCATAACTAGTGTCTAAAGTGGATGGTGCAACATCAAGCAAAGCACTAAAGGTAGACGACACAAAACTTCTATCGGCGCCCGAATCAAATAACATAGTAGCATAGCAGTTATTGAAAAGAAACGTACCCGTGACAATGTTGGAATCATGGTTTGTTCCTCCTACACCAATGGCGTAGGCCTTTGCTGTAACTCCGTTACCTCCAGTCTGGTTTCCAGTCTTGTTTCCATTCTTGTTTCTTGCCTGGTTTCCACGGTTCTGACTCCTCAACTTAGGACAATCCTTCCTGAAATGTCCCGGTCTCCCACACTCATAACAACCAATACCCTGCTGATTTCCAACTGCAGCTCCCTGAGTGTTTGGGGTAACAGTAACCCTACAATCCCTAGTCAGGTGCCCAACCTTCTTACAGTTTCCACACCTTATAGTACACAACAAAATCAACTCCTGAAACCTTTGAGTGTAAGCAGTCAAGTCGTTCCCTTTCACGGTCAAATTCCGCAATTCAGTCTCCATCTTCTGGATTTCATTCCTCGGGCAGTACACTTATGTCATCAACCTCATAAGTCCAGCCCAATTCATGGCATATGCAGCATCAACACCAATTGTTCTCTTATGAGAGTTCCACCAAGTCAAAGCACTGTCCTGCAGTATGCATGTAGCATATTTCACTTGGTACTTTGATCGGCAATTACTAATATTGAACACAGTCTCCATTTTCTCGAACCAGCGGGTCAATCCGACAACGCCTTCAGTTCCTAAGAAATTATGTGTCTTGCACTTCAAGAAGTATTGGAAAGTGCACTCTCTAGCCACTGGCATGAAACCTCCATAGTTCATACCATGATTTCCATTTCTATTTCCATTTCTGTTTTCTCCATTCCCTCCATTTCCATTTCCTCCATTTCCTCCATTTCCATTTCCTCCGTTCTCGCCTTCTTGTTCATCCCCATTCTCATTTAGGGGTTCAAGGGTCCTTGCGGCTTTATGAGCCTCCATCTCTTCAGCTACTCGGCGGGTAACCAATTCTTCAACCTCCTCATGAGTCATGGACGCTCCAGATCGGGTGTTAGGCATCTTCCTACAACATATCAACATAACACTCGATGAGATTTCTAGGTTATGCAAGATCACTAACGGTATTAAATAAAACTTACGGTTAATCACATAGAAAATACAAGATCGAAATATATTCACGAAAATCTCATAATGCATGACGCAAGAGCATAAGTAAATCAAATCATGACATCATATCATATATAAATACCAATTTCATATCATTGAACATTAGTGATTACATCACATTAGTTTCAAAATACAGAAAATACGAGTTTCTAGCAATACGGTCGCTACTAGACGCTACTGATCGATAACACTAATGAACACATCTAAGGCCGATAGCCCATGTGCTTCCTAGCAGACGCCTCGAGTCTGCCAACTCTCACTCGATCATAGAATCAAAGTCGTCATATCTGCCTCAGCTCTCTCTACATACGTGACATGCCGCACTAGAGTCGGTCAACTCTCTGACTCTCAACACTCGCGGTGCCTCTAAGCCTCTTATTATCCCTCTCTAACTCAGCAATCCTCTCAGTCAAAGCAGTGACTGCCGACTCAACCCCAACAATCCTATGTCCCTGCTCCCTCTGGACTCCCTCAACGACCTGTATACGATGGACTGGGATAGCCTGTGTGTGATCATGAAACCTCTGAACCAAATCTCCCAATGTCTCATACGTAACCTCTCAACAGCTCCCTCCTGAGCAGGCTCTCAGGAATTTGCTATCGGCATCATAGGATGTGTTAACCTCTCAAACTCTAAAACCGGGCCTCTCACACCCGTCTCTGTCTCATCTCGATCAACAGCCTCAACTACAACTCTAGCATCAATCCCTCTATCCCTAAGAGCATCTGCGTAAGCAATACACTCGTCAATCTCTGCATGAATCTCTGGATCAATATCCTGCTCTAAATGAGGCTTATCACTAACCTTGACAATAGCATCATCCCTCAAACTAATCTCTCTAGGATCAACCTCTACATCTGTCAGATAACCAGAATCCTTAACTCTCTTAGGCGATGGTATCAAATCAGCACGGATAGGAGATAAAGCTCCGGATACAAGTGGTAATGCGGGTACAGACGTCATGGGGGACCTATGTCTCTTACGAGATTGCCCCGCGGAAGTACTCGGTAAATCAAGAGAAGAATGATCTGACAATGAGTGTCTCTAAGAAGAATCAGATAAAGCATTCGAATGAAAATCTGATGATGCCTCTGATGACGAATCTAAAGAAGAATGATTGGCAGAATGTCTCACAGCAAGACGATGAGTGGGTAACGATCCAACCTTCTTCCTCGCAGTCATCATATGTACCAGCCCATTAAGAATGAGTTCGCGGTTAGACGGTTCGAACCATAGGGAATAGGTTTTGTCCATGTGCTAGAATAATAGAATAGCCCGCCGAAGGTATTGACAGGTGATCTTGGGTAGGAAGATGGTATTTCAGTGAAAGGCGTACCATGGGTAGGTGATGGTGGTGTATCTGGTGAATCACTGTCTGTGGTGTCATTAATTGAAGATAAGAATGGTGAGGTAGCTGGTAATGGTGGTATATGGTCTAATGATGGATCCTCAGATGGATTAGACTCTGAATCAGATGCAGGTAAGTAATCAGGAGACGCTGGTGTATAATCTGGGGATGGTGGTATTGTAGGTGTTATGATAGGTGTCTCTGTGGGGTATCAAAATGTAGTGTCAGTCTGAGTCGTGAGGTGGATTAAATCATGGTGTGGTGTCGGGATTTGTCGGTAGGGTTGTACACGAACAGATAACTCATCTAGCAGGTGTCCCCATCACTTATCCATCGATGAGTCGACGAAAGAATTAGAGATAACTAAAATAGTCATGACCTACACAAGCAAAGTTTATATAAATCATCTTTATATCAACCATGCATGATGCAACATATGAATGCGTGAATGGGTAACTGAATGAATGAAAAATGAACGAGTGAATGTGAGGATCATCGAGTACGGCATAATGGAATGAAATAAGGAATACTTATAGTAATATTAGATATACTTAGTATTTAATACGTAATATTATCTACGTAATATTTATTTATGCATACGTACTATGTAAAATCACGTAAGGCACATAATCACGTAGGATATAATACTGGGTATATCGTCCAAACTTGTTTATACTTACCTGGTTATCTTTACCTTGGCTCCATTGATACCAAATGTCACACCCCAAACGGCGCCCATAGACATGGAATACGTGTCGAGGCTTGACACCTGGATATATAATAAATACAATGCCATTATAGAATGACCTCTAAGGGTTAGTTTTGAAATAATACACAGTTAGGTTAATTTAAAAAAATATATAGTTTTATCATTCATCAAATAATAGGATTTAAAAGGACAATAAGCGGAAGCGTTAAATGTGTTTCAACAACGGTATCTTAAAGACATAGTTAAATTCTCTGGTAAACCGGTACAGGCAATTAGACTTCACATAGGTCAGAAGCTATACGACATCCAAAGCTAAGCACTGAGAAGAAAACTGCTTAAACGTCAACATAAAGTTGGTGAATTCATAGGTTTAGTTTAAACGTTGTTTATTGTGGTCCACTAGATTTCAAAGCATGCGACAATTATTAACAATACACTTCACATAAAGATTGGTATTTACGTTGCACTAAGCTCATCGACCCCAAAGCTAATTCCTGAACGTAACATGAAACATTGAACAAATATGATTGCTGGCCTTCCAGGTGTCTGACGTCAAAGAGACCACCTAACTAGATTCGACATGACATATATCCGTTAGTCCTTGGACAACTCGAACTAGTGAGCGCTACTCACCCGGATAGGGATAATTAGTCCCAATAGATCTATTTATTCACTCGCGCTCCCTCAACCGGTCCTTCGGTCAAGAAATTAACAGTTCATGATAGTTCGGGCAAATAGTGGTCTAAATGCTACTTAGGCAACACGTAAACAGGAAAAAAACGTCATTGTATAGTTATTGTGGTCCAGTTTTAAAAACAAGCAATGTTTCTCACCCCAAGTTTAAAACATATTCTTATAAAACGAGTAAGAGTGGGGCTTTGAACGTACCTTATACGCAGGTAGTGGATAAAAAGGAATCAATAAAAGTGAAAAATGAATCTCTCGGTTCTTAGCGACAAACTATCATATGGTCGTCGTTTAAGACTGATGTTATACAACGAATAACCGTCTTACGCTAGATTTAAAGAATCTGAGCATTCGAGCCACGAGTAGACACGGCGTATCCCTTTTTAAAACGTACTTTCGAAAGTTATAAGTTTTGACAAGTCTCGATGTTTTGAAACATCTTTGAAAATATTTCGTCTTTTAGTGTATTTCATCTTTTAGTGTATTTTGTCTTTTAGTGTATTTCGTCCTTTAGTGTATTTCATCTTTTAGTGTATTTTGTCTTTTAGTGTATTTCGTCTTTTAGTATATTTCGTCTTTTAGTGTATTTCATCTTTTAGTGCATTTCGTCTTTTAGTGTATTTTGTCTTTTAGTGTCCTGACACATCAACGTTGACTCAACGACCAAAAATGTTGACCTAAACTCGACACTTAACGTTTTTCAACATTTTATCATAAGTTTGATAATAAAGGTATATTTTCGATGCTTTTATAAAGTTTATGAAATTTCGGCATGACCTTTCTAAAAATATCGACTTTCCATTTTTATCAACCTCGACACATGAAAACATCCGTTTTACAAAAGTACATCTTTTATTGACTCGAAAGAATATCCGATCTATTTTCGACAACACCTCAAATATCGCAACAAATCCGTTCTAAACCTAAACCTCTTCGACATTCAATTTACGCTTCCAACAAATCCAACATCTAACTTAATCTCTTCGCCAACAATATTTAAACTTAATATACGATAAATCTTAAATAAACGATATAGCCGTAATAATAACAATATATATATCAACATAGTTACAACGAACTCTTAAACGCAAAAGTATAACTACTTTTTATGTTCTTCCATTTCTAAACAAAAAGATTAAATTTAGAGACTTGTAGTTTTATAGAAAAATAGATAATGATTTTCACAACGATCCGCTTTGTACACCTTGTTCGGAATGATCCATACGAATGCAACCGCGCTCCAATCATTACTGAAAAAAAGTAGACGATGACTTACAAAGAATCATGACTACGAAAAATGAATGAATAATAAAAAACAACTAAAGTTAGTTTTATAAAATACCGGATGAAATTAACAATATACTCGAACAAATATCTTACAAATGGTTGATCAAAAGATAAAAACATGATGTTGTGTGGGATTTGTTGGCGTTTTCCACTCAAGAAAGAAAGAAAAAAAGATGTGCACAAAGTGTAGTTTGCTTCGTTTGTGTACTTTTCTAGTGAGAGAAAGAGAAATAGTTTAAGCGTAAAATGAGAAATATAATGAGATTTAGTTTGGTTATATTTTGAGCTTGACGATGGCGATGCTCCTAACTATAATTGGTGACTTGCTTTGTTTCGGCCCCAATTATTAAGGCGAGAAAGGGGAGACAAAATGATCCGCGTATGTGAGCATAGAAGGGACCTTGTAAAGCCATTTTGTAGGAGATTTGTTTAACTTGTATTAATTTTCAAAAAAAATGGAATCCTAAGCTAAGAGTGTGTGTGTGACCGGTTATATCAAGGCTAAAGGGGGACCAAAATGGTTTCCAACTTTCTAGGGAACTAGTGCTCAAAGATGAATTAATTTACCAAGCATGCATGCACAACAAAGTATAGATAAATTCCACGGAACACGTAGATAACGAAACCGAAAGTAACTGGTTATCCGGAAAATTACAAAATTTTAAACATTGTCTTAAAACATAAAAACGTAGCTATTGCCAAAATACTACGACGTTTGGTGCCCCGGTTCGCTCCCGGTGATGATTTTTAGATAATAACGGAACAAATTCCTCGGTCCGTTTGGTTGTTAAACGTAAAGCGTAACGTACAAACTTTTTAAAATTCAAATTTTCCAAATGGAATTGACTATTTTATTTAAATGGATATTCTCGGAGTTTGTCACATTCTTTCCTCGTGAAAGAAGATTTGTCCTACTCAACGATTTGAAGCAAACCTCTGAAGGGGTGCAGAGTGGTGAAAAAGGTGCCGGGTATTTCTTTTGAATGTTGTCTTCAAGTTCCCAGGTGGAAACTCTAGGACCTCTCCTAGAGTAGAGTTTCTATCGCACTTTGTCAATCGGAATACGGACTCTTTTGCTTAAGGACCGCTTTAACCTCGTCGGTCTTGACCTCGTCAGGTTCTTCGATGAGAATTCCAATTTGTCGTCAACTTTGGATCTCAATCCAAAGGTATTCTGCAAGCGGTTCATAGCTATGCATTTCTTCAACTTTGTAGACGTAACATCGTAATATGAACTCTAACTCAACTTCCTGGGAAAGTTATAGACGATTCGAACAGGTTCCTACTTTGGCATATGATCTTAATAAGGATCTAATATAATGAGGTGTTCAACTTTCCCGATTTGCGGAAAACTATCATCTCCTTTCCATGGAGTCACTTTTCAATTGACATTATTTCACGTACTTGAAATCTCAGTGGTTTTCGTCGTACGTTGCAAACTTCATTGTGACGATCTAAGGCGGCTGGGTTTACGACTCTTGATTTGGACTATTTTCTCGGTTGTCTAGTGGATGATCTTTGGGCCAGTGAGCTGACTATCTCCAACTTCAGCCCAGCAGATAGGTGACCGACTATCTCCAACCTTAGATAATAACGAAACTTTTAAAAATTCAAATTTCTAAACGGAAACGGCTATTTTATTAAACAAAAATTCTCGGGTTGTCACAACAATCCCCAGTTTCAACAACAACAACAATTTTCACCATCTTAGTCTCATCAATATGGATCAAATCATTCCACACAACATTACTCAACTACTTATCTATCCACACCACATGCAATCACTTACCCATCAACACCGTATCCAAATGCTTACACATTAACTGTTCATCAAGAGGCTTGTAAACAACCACAATGTGTTCCTTAAATTGAATATATTGTCTCCACAGTAAATCAACAAACACACCGTGCTGAATTTCCTCAAATAGACTCCGGTCTAACAGTTCTTGTGTTTAAGCAAGGAGATGACCCTATTGTTGTCATTAACAAAATGATGTCATTTTTGTTTACTGTTGTCACATCTCGTTTCCCATCTACCAAAAATCAGCAAATAAATTCATCAAACCTATAACAACAAGCAACTATTCATGATGGACGGGTGACTATTAAACCAATTTAGTAGAGACAAAATTCTTATACTGCTGGTACTTCAGGAACAAGAGCTAATACTTCAGGAACAGGAGGGAATTATTCAGGTCAACAAAGGGTTGTAAAGTGTTTTAACTGCCAAGGGGAAGGTCATATGGCAAGACAGTGTCCAAAGCTAAAGAGGAAAAGGGATGCTACGTGGTTCAAGGAAAATAATTACTATTGTCGGAAGATCAAGGAAATGGTATAATTTTCTTAATGAGGAAGAATTGGAATTCTTGGTAGATCCTGGTATTGCAGAAGGTCTAGTTACACAGTCGGTCATCACACACAATGCAGCTTATCAAGAAGATGATTTGGATGCATATGATTCTGACTGTGACGAGATCTCTACAACCAAAGCAATTCTTATGGCCAATTTTTCTAGTTTCGGATTAGATGTTCTCTCCAAGGTACCAATCTCTGACAACCTAATAATGATATGCTAAATCAAAGTGTGCAAGAGATGCTGTATTCTGAACCTTCTAATTTTGTGGAACATCCAAAGAATGAGATACATGGTGATAGTAATATCATTCTGTACTGGCAGTATCTGATTGAATCACAAAATGCAGATGTTCAAGATACAAATTCTTTTACACAACAAGATGCCTTGATATTATCTGTGTTTAAACAACTGTCAAATCAAGTAACTAACTGTAATAAGGTCAATAATGACAATTTAATTGCCAACGAATCCTTATCTGCTGAGCTTGAAAGATACAAAGAATGGGTAAAAATGCTAGAAGAAAGACAAAATGTGGATTTAGGTACTCTGAGAAAAGCTTATACTTAAGATGATAATTAATTTGGGAGAAAATGCAAAGTTTGCGGGGATTTTGATAAAGAAATTAAACTATATTAATACAATTCTTTTTGAATAATCCAAAGAAAAGGACTTGTTAAACAAAAACATTTAATGTTTTCAAAAAATGTAGTAAAAGGAAAAGGGAAGCTATGAATATTGATACAAATATTTCATTTAGAATGAAAGTTAAAAGAACTTGACAACATTGTTTGTAAAATGGATCAATCCGCGCAAACTGTGCATATGCTTACGAAACCACAAGTTTTCTATGTTATTGCTAAGAAAACCAATGTGATTTCAATTGCTGATTCTGAAGAGACTTTGATGCTTGAAGAAGAGAGTCAATCCAAAATGCTTTTAAAACAAAGTTATCCAATGGTCATAGAAAAGAAAGTTAACACTAAACAAATTAATTATGCTGAGTTAAATCGATTATCTGAAGAATTTGGTAAACGTTGTGTCCCACAACGAGAACTGTCTGATGAACAAGCTTTACACCCTATCACTGACGAATCTGCTTCTTCGACTGTCAAAATTGAGGCTCCTTGGGAACTTCCTAAGGTAATCCTGGTTAATACAAGCTTTAAAAACCTTAAATACCATCTTGGCCAATTTGACAATGTGGTGAAAAAGCGGATCACACCCAATGATTTAACATAAGGGGAATGGGGGTTCGAACACACAAAAGCTATTTTTCAAAAAGAAATAATTCTATTTTTAGACTTTAAAAGACATATTTAATGTTTTTGATTAAGATCTGTTAAATGAGGTAACGAAAGTACAAACAGTTTTTAACTAGATGGAAGCTGCTGTTCAACAGTATCATGTAGACAAACAGTGCTTTGAAATTCAAAAGAAATAATTTTTGATTGAAAACGATCGACTCTTGGATCAAATCATTTCTCAAGATATTGTGAATATTGTTGTGAATTCTTCGTTGGATATAAATACTTCTGTGAATGTGAATTCTTCTGTTGCAATGAATGATTCTGTGAATTATGTGGAAATGTGCAACAAGTGTCTTGAACTTGAAGCTGAGCTTATCAAACAACACAACATGGTTGAAAAAGATGAGTATAATAGACTTTCGAAAAGCTTTTCTAAACTTGAACAACACTGCATTTCTCTTGAACTTGCAATGCAACTCAATAAAGAAATTTTTCAAAAGAATAACACATCTGTAAACCAAACTGAACCTTCATTTGATCAATTGTTTGAATTGAACAATTTAAAAGCTGAGCTTCAAGCAAAAGACACAACAATCGAGAAGTTAAAAGCAAACATTAAACGTTTGAATAAAACTTCCACCACAAACAATGTGAAAAAGGACATAGATGAGATTGAGACCATCAACATAGAACTGGAACATAGGGTGGAAAAACTAATTGCTGAAAATGAGCATTTGAAACAGACTTATAAACAACTTTATGATTCAATTAAACCATCACGTGTTCGTGCTAAAGAACACACTGACTCTTTGGTTAATCAATTAAATCAAAAGTCTGTTGAAGTTACTGATTTAAATGCTCAACTTTAGGAAAAAGTGTTTGTCATAACAACATTAAAAAATGATCTTAGGAAATTGGAAATTAAAAGGAAAGGAAATTATTGCTAGGCTGGCCATATTGCTCCAGAATGATAGCCTTTCCCAGTTACTTTGGCCTCCTAAGGTTATGAATAATTGGGAAGCTCATGAATACATACCTTATGCATACTATGGAACATAGGCTGTATTCTTAGGGTGGTAGTTGAACAAGCTAAATCACGACACCCTTTAGATAGTGTATCTTTTCTCAGATGTAATGTATGTTAAGGCGTGGATTCAAGAGTTGATAGGTTATTTTAGAGATACTTTGCCCTGATATTCAAAACTAGTGCAGAAATTATAGTTGCGGGTCACGCCTATTAACAAGAGTATACGTAAGATTTGCTGACACTGTCACCTTACCCCCCCCCCCCCCCCCCCATCAGGTAACCTTTCTAAGTAACTAACAACCTATATTGTCTTCTACAAGTGTAAACCCTTCTACTAGTGCTAGCGGGTCAAAGCCTTCATGCAAATACTAAGTTGATAGGTATTCGCGAAAACCAATTAGTAAAGAGAAGAATAAAGTACGAAGACCAATCTAGGAAATTAATATTGTTTGAATAATGGTACTCTGAATCTAAAAATGATATAAATGACATGGTAAGCTTCCTGTTAAAGGTGCATGGCTCTTTGTTATGTATGCATATGGTTGATTTGTTGCTTATATGCTATGTGTTTAATTATCAGTGAATAGTTTGAATATGGCGTGCTATATTGCCTTAAGAAAATAAAAAGAGATTGAATGGAAACCTACTGGAAAGTGTTTAACATCTACTTGGTTATAAATGGAAACACACTAGAGGACTTTTCACATTAGTTGGATAGGGTGCCCTTTACCGCCACTAATAAAAGTGCTCTTTAGGGTTCCCCCCCATAATTACTCTTGTTGTAGTTGACCATACACATGTAGTAACTAGAGTGTATAACAGGTGGACTTAATTTACTGAAATTATGTTCAAAATAGCAACCCGAGAGGTTGTAAATCTATGACTGCTAACAGAAGGGAAAACCCGATCAAAATATAGGGATCAGTATACTTCAGTTTCTCCATCTTCTTTTCTGCTTTATAGATTGCAGGTTGTCCTAATCTTCTGTGGAGATCGTTTTGCCCATCTAGGATTAGTTTTACAAACAACATTAATAAGCACAGCAAAAATTATAAAGAACAGTAATGTTGTTAAACAAGGTTTTACTACTAAACATTTAGGCCTCTATTAATTTGATTAGAATAAATGGTTACAACATGTAACAAGGATCCACAATCCTTGAGGATACACTAACTGTCTAGGGCTAAACTAACTAATACATAAACTAACTAACTAACTATTAGACTCTCATTGGAGAGATCTAACTATGGTGGATGATATAAACCATACGCCTATGACCCTTTATATAGAGGGTTTACAAGAAAACCTAGCTTACATAGAAAGCTAACATAATTTATCACATTAAGTCCTTGTTGTTTCATCTTTATTCATTTGTGCATATGTAGTTTTGTAATCATCAAATCTGAGATCCTAACAATCTTCCCCTATTTGATATTACAAAACAATTTCATGAATGAAACAATCTTTAATGTTTCCCCTTGACTTAAGATCTTCTTAAACATGTCACCACACAAAATAAGCTGCAAATCAATAAACATGTAGTCTTCTTCCCCTTTTTCTAATCATCTAATAGGGGTCTTGTGTAGATATGCAACTTGTAAACACTTCCCCTTAAGTGGTGCATATAGATGGTTAAACATTTAATCAATAAGCTTCCCTTGAAACCAATATGTTTACCATTCGAACTCTGTAGGCTCTATGTAGTGATCACTGATGAAGAAAATTGAGTATAACGAATTTGATGAAGAAGTAGAATCTCTCAAACTTGTGTCTTATATCTTGCACTATCCACGTGACGTCGAATCTTATAATTAAATCTTGAAATATAAGATAGACCGCAAACTACTTGACAAAAACATCAGCTTCTTATGAGGACACATACTAAGGTAATAGCAAAAATGTAGCATTGTGCACCATAAGAAAAATCACACATCTTTGCTAGATTTTTTGTAAGTTCTTTTCGTTCTAACGATTGTAGCTCGTGACAAGTTATCTTATAAAGTCAATGTCATGTATAACACGGCTTAAATGATTGTATAAGATCATGCACTCCTGTGAAACTCAACTACAACATCAAATAAGTGATAATTAACTGTCTTCGTAATCACATCTTCAAATAATCTCCAAAATGAGCCATAAAATAAATAAGAATAAACTATTGTGAACAATAGTTCTATCTGAGATCCAAATGCGTCTGTTATCCAACAACGGACGAAGAGGAGCGCAGTATAAAGTACTCTAGCAGTACAAAAAATCAAGCCCAACAGTGTTAACCTCACTGCTTTTAAAACTAGCAGTATTAACAAGCAGCACTATTAATTCAAACACGAACAACTTGCACCCAATAAATTCCGATCCAAATCCAACTGTCATAAGGAACTCGGCCTAAATTGTTGAGATGAAGCCCGGTAATTGTTGTAAAATATCAACCCAACATCTTGTTGTTAACATATCGGCTCATTAGAATAGCACAACCCATATAAACTTCTGACTTTGTTGACTTATCATTCAGCCAAAAATAAAAAACTGTGACCACTTAAGCACGCCTTTGAAACAGCCATAAATTATAAGTTTAAGTCAACTTTAGTAAGGTTTTAATCATTTGTATCACAGGTTCTTCATCAATACATATTCTTCTAGTAGTATAAACTGCTATTAGTGACACGATATTTATTATGTGCAGTCAATACTTGCAATCATTACTATACCCATTCAGTAATTAGTAATACCCATCGAGTCAAACCCATGACAATAAGCACAAACCCTAAAAAAATTAATTTAGGTTTACTCAGTTCGCTGTTCAAACAAGTCAGATCTACGTACTTGCAACCCAAACCCAACATCAAACGCTTTCCATGACAGCAGCATTAATGAGCAGTACTAAGTTCCTTTGTGAGCAATATTAACCAACAAGCAGTATAAACACATGAACCATACCTACTGTACCTGCTCTTCCTTGTCATGACATCAGAAAAATCATTCCAACGACTTCACAGCAGCATCACTACCTGTTATACCTGCTTCAGTTCCATTCTTAACCTTTAGAACACGCATCAACATCACCATAAGACCAGTAACGGTGACTCGTTTTTCAATGAAAACCCTACAAATCTTACTCTGATCAAGTAACAACAAAAAAATCTTTATATAGAACTTATATGCTGCTTATCTTGTCTCACTACTTCTATCTCACTTTCACCAGAAAACTCGCATACAATTATTCTAACTTATGATAAGCACGAATTGCGTGATAACCTCAGAAACATGAACACCCATGTCATGGTCACTCGAACCTGCTGCTACTTTGTTTACATAACCTTCTATGTTGCTGTTGTGTACACCAGACTATATCTTTTTTGTTTTTAGGAATTAAGGTTTCTTTCAAAACCCTAGTTTCATTAAATTCGCTTTTAACAGAAAACCAAAAAACTATTGGCACACTCTCTTGAAATCAAATTTAAGAACAATCAAGATCAAACCTTATGTTAGGACGTGCTTCCCCTGCTGTTATGACATCGTATATATTGGAACAGCAAACCAAAGATCAAATCATGTAATTACCAAAGATCGAACATCAGCAGCCCATTCAAACGTATACCTTCAATAATCTAATATCACAGTTTCTGTTTTTATACAATTAGGGTTTGTTGGGAAACCTTAATTTCACCGAATCCATATTTTCATCAAAAACCAGAAACTAAACATAAATAAAACCTTGAACAATCCTAGATATCAAGAGCAACCCGCTCTGATACCAATTGTGGATCCCCTCTTTATAGATCTTAGATTAGCTTGTTAAAGCTTAAGTTGTCTTAGATAGATCTAAAACAACTATGATAGAAACCCTAAGAAATATATAAAGATTATGCGGAAACTAATCTTTATACACCAGAAGAAACAATATAACAATAACACAAGAACTTTTACAAAACTTTCAATATATTGAATGATTCACAAAACAACTATATGTTTTGCCTAATAACTATTACTTTTATATCTTGGATTCGTATATCTAACTATGCTGTAAGGGTTCCTTTTATACACCAAGGAAACCCTAATGGGCTTACAAAACGCGTTAAGTGATCATGCATATCTATTCCTAATATAACTCATGCATATCACATAAGCAGTACTAACAATATATGACTAACAATACTAAATATACAACTAACAGTACTAACTATAACTGGTAGTACTAACAATGTACTGGCAATACTAACTAACTATTAGCAGTACTAAGTGTAGAAGCTCTAAATCCCAACAAAACCTAAAAAAACTCATTTTTGTTCTTTTTTTGTGCATGGACCAAAATGCAGATTTTTTGGTTGGGGTTGATTAGAAGTGACAATTCATGAACAAAATTATAAAAATAGCTTCTATGTGCTAACTCATAAATGATTTGAGCGTATATAGGCGCCTACTTTTTAAATGGGCATCTATGGCCCTTTCAAAAGTTAAATGGACATTAACGGGCATATGTTTTTCGCTCAATTGAAGAACATGGCAATTGTTTTTTGTAACTTATAAAAAAAATATATTTAGCTATTTAAATATAAATGAGGTGTTAGGTTTGGGGAATTTTATTCGGCATTTTAGGTATTTTCTAAAGCGATTCGTATAACATTAGCCTGTTTGATCTGTGTCTGTTTAAGCCTATGCCCATTTAATCTCGCGTCCGTTCGGGCTCGAGCCCGTTTTGACTAGTGGCTTGAGCCCACCCGACCCGCCCGTTTTCCACCCCTAGGATTGATCCACCAATGTGTCCTCGTGCTATTCACATTATCCATGGATTGTTAAGGTCAAAAAACATGCTTGAAACTGCCAATGAAGAATTGGCAAGTGAAATTAGAAAGTTGAAGATGAGCTGATAAGTGAAATCGATGGTTTTTGTTTGGACACAACTTCTTTAGTCTAACTAGGTCCATCTAACTCACTTGTAAAACTGAAATTGTTCCCATACACTTTGCCCTCATCCTAAACTTATTATTCTATTGCAACTACAACTTTCTTTTAGTTTCATCTGAGTGAAGTCTTACTCTTTCTTTTACTTCACTAGGATTACCAAACTTTTGACCAACGTCGAAGTAGTGCTTATGAACAATGTGAAATGCCTCTTTCCCGACTCGAATTTTTTATTGAACACATGACATGACTGGAACCGACCTTCGGTTACTGTTGAAGTATTCTACTATACTTATATTAAGATTCAGCCTTTGAAAGTATTTTAATATAAAAGTAGACCAATTACCTTTCCAATGATGGGTGGCATGACACCCACGAAGTTACGGTTGATTTTAGACATATTTTACAAAATGACCAAACCCACTATGCCATATGGCAGGCGACAGGAGCACCACGACCGACAACTAGAATCCTTAGAAAGACCCATGGCTAGCGGCTAAAGGCCTTAGATGGCCACAAACGGCTGCTAAGGTACCTTGGCTGGCGACTGAATGCCTCGGAAGCACAATTTTTTCTTGCCAATTGCTTATTTGCCCCATTTTACGAAAAAAGACTTCTACAACTCGACATAACATAAAGACTTCGAGAATACATGGAAACAACACATATTTCATTGTCATATACAGTTGGTCTAAATGACCAGGGAAAATAAACATTACGAGGTTATGTCAAACACCCATTTTGGACCCATTTTCAAAAACCATTTGAGCATAGCTCATTAACACATAAAATATGTAAATACAACATTTATAAAACATCAATTACACTTCACATTTTCCATGTACTTGACCCAATGAATTAATGGGGGTTTCACTTGTGACAACTAACAATTTTTAGGTTAATATTTAACTATTAACTTGAATGTTTTACTTTGAACACGTGTATACTTGATTTAACTTATAACTGTGAGGTAATCCCGCGTATAACAAAAACAACTTTGAACGATTTCCATCTTTAGACTAAGTTTATTTTACACATAACAAGTATATTATTACTTTCATGAGCATGATTTACAAGTCATTTGCATATGGTTTTACAATTTTTACGTAAGCTTATAAAACTTGCATTCTATTACATGAATAACTTGCCCAATACCCCTACCACCTTTCGGCTATTTATACAACTAGTAAATATACACTTCAAAAACACTTGTCTCTCCCCCCTTTACCTCTAAAACCGGCCCAACCATTAGGGTAAGCCAACACATGCATTCAGACTTGAAAACCCCCCATTGCCCTTCTTATACTTAACCTAAAAGCTAGTCAACATAGAAAACTACTCCTCCTCCTCTCCCTTTCAATATGGATGACCCAAAACACTCTACATAAATCTCCAAATCTAGTTCACAAGACCCCATAGCTCAAATAATACTTACACAAACTTGTGACTACATAAATTGTATTCTAACCTACCCAAAATGTTTCTACAAAGACCAATAATTAGACAACTCTTTTCATTCACAATTCAAACACACCACTCCCTTCTTTCCTCTCACTAAAAAAGGCAGCCAAGGAGCAAGAACAAAGGTTTTTAAAATTTTGGTTTAAGGTTTTGCAAGATTATTGTTTAGGGTTTTTAAATCTAGAGTTTTGGAGTTGGTAAACTAGGGTTTTCTTAGTGTTCGTGGGTAATTAGTGCACTCTTTGGTACTCAAATATTCACCACATCATTGTAAGCATCTCATTTACATGTTTTTCATTCATTATAAACATTTCATGCTAGTTTTTATATCACCATTATATGCTTGTTGTTTAAAAACTTGATTTACAACTTATTATTGAAAATCCTCATTCTGGCAGAATTTTATGTCGACTTGTACGCACGTTTTCATCACTTTAAAGAACACTTATGACCTATTTCCTAGCACCACACCTTACTACTATGTCTTAGGGACTTTCATTATCAATTTTATGAATTTAAGAAATTTATTAGTATTTTAAACATTTTGTACAAAACAAATTGTCCATATTTGCATACTGAACAAGATGTGTATTTTGAGCACTTTAGGATTTGAACCATGAATTGAGCCAGTTAAACTTTTTGTAGCTAAGACTTAGATCTAAACTAAGAAACTTAAATCAATCAAAAAGGCTAAGGGTGTGTTTGGTAAAGAGAAAAGAAATAAGAGAAATTTAATTGGATTAAATTCTCTTGCTTGGTAGAGAGAAATAAAAAAAGTGGAGAATTAAAGAGAATTAGGTTGAGAATGAAGAGAAATTGTCACCCTCATTTCTATAATTTTTGTTGAGAATTTGGAGAAATGAGTTTTTATTTTAAGCTTTTGTTTTTTTTTTCTATTTTTTAGTAATCATGGTTGCCTATTTTTTTTGCCGACAAATTCACGAGGTTTCAACCTACCGCGGCACAAATTTTAGTGGTATTAGTCTCAAGTAAGGGTGTTAGTCGGGTCGCGTTGTTAGGGTTCGAGAAAATTCGGCCGGGTCAATTTCGGGTCAAGACTAAAAATTCTATACTCGAACCCGAACCTATTTGAATTCTGGTTACTTGGGTTTGGGTCAATTCGGGTCGGTTCAACTCGAATCGGGTATATTCAGGTTCGGTTCAACCCGAATATAAGTAAAATGTAATAAAAATGCCCTTTTTTTTTACTTTTTTAAATAGAAAATTTATATTAAAAAAATTAAAAAAATTTCGGGTCAATCGGGTCAACTCAAACCCGAGTTAGCCAAACTTTGTCAACCCGATACCCGACCCTATCGAGCATTCGGGTTACTCGGTTCACCCGAATAACCCGAATAAATTTTTTAACCCGAGTAACTCGACCCTAATAGGCTTAATCGGGGTTGGTCCGAATAGGCTTAACCCGATTCGAAAAAAATGATGGTGAAATTATCGTACTATAATCGCTCTTTATTTTTAGTTCTTCAAAGGAAGAAAAATATTTCGTGATTATTTTGTATTTCAATTTTCTTGCGTTACCAAACGGTGAAATTCAATACATTCTCATTCAATTTTATTTCTCTGAATTCTATTTTCTACTTCATTTCTAATCTCTAAAATTCTCTCTACCAAACGTGCCCTAAGTATTGAAAGAGTTGTGACCAAAACAAGTTGAGTAAAACTTTCTGGAAATTTCCAGCTTTGACACCCGTGTATGGTTTAGAACTTTGGGACCTTTTAAACTTTGAGTCAGAATGTAAGACTTACATTTTTGGAAAGACAACTAAAAAACCTCCAATCTATGATTTAGAATAGACTGATTTCATTAGAATATGAATGAGTTATGGTCACGAGAAGTCGAGTAAAGACCTTATTTCAGAAACTGTCTTGGTTTTTCTATGAATAAATACATGGCAAAACTTGATTAAATCACATTTAGAAGTTGGAAAACATTATACACAAGTATATAAGTGTGATAAAAGTTTATAAAACTCATGTGCATATAGTTTACTTCAGATTGTGAACCTAAAGCGCCTTATTATTAAATTAGGTCGCGGTTAGGATACTTTGACTCGTTTGTACTCGTACTACTACCGTATCACCTACTTTGACTGAAGTGAGTTTCATAGCCTCACTTTTTACTTGTTTTGAAATACTTGGGGTGAGAGTACATTGCTTGCTTTTACATACGAACACAAGTACTTAAAACTTTTACATATTAACACTAAGTTACGCTATTGCCATGAAGTCCCCACTATCATGAACCATTAATTAATTTGTGTAAGCGTGAATGCTGTAAATAGATCTATTTGGGATTGAAGTTTCCCGTCCGGGTGTTGGTAGCTCTTACTTGACCGACTGTACTGGTCAAACAGACGCATTTCATTTGAGGAACTTTAGGTGTTTGGCAAAGCACCAACTAGGGCAACAACATGTAAACACATATACTTAATGCTTCGGTTTAATAAGCTTAGTGCAATAGCAATAACTTTTGTGTGATATTATATTTGTTATAATAGTCACACACTCATAAATCTTGTGGTCCACACAGATATTTTACTAAAACTGATGAACTCACCAACTTTATGTTGACGCTTTAGCATGTATTTCTTAGGTCCTTAACTTGCATTACTTTGGATTTACTTGGAGCATCTCACACATTTTGCG
>BQNB010020975.1:0-58124 GCA_026074375.1 Tanacetum coccineum | reverse complement strand
GTTATTGTCTCTCATAGTTTCTTTGGATTTATTCAGAGAACTATAAGTCGTTTAAGGCTCACTAAGATCCTGTTGAGAAGGACCTACAAAAACTGGCATTTTCAAAAAGCATGTATCCTCTAGCTTATCCATTTCTGCGTTTTGGCACTTGAATAACGCAGATAATTGATTTTTTTCTTTCCATTGCCAAGCACTAAAAACAGTTTAATTGCGTTTCCAAAATGAAATAAGTAGATAAATACCCATCAAACGCAATCACAAACACCCCCTAAGTATTCTTGACAAAACATTAAACAAAGAATGTTCCTTTAAAACAAAAAATTAACCTTAAGAAGTAAGATTCAAAAGAAAATTAAATACATATATGATTTGAGAGGATTTAGATATCTATACTACCTATAAAGCATTTTTAACGTTTTTTTTCAACAATGTTGAAAGTTGAAAACTTAAATTTAAAATATGGAATGTTGAAAACTATTTATGAAATCCTGAAAATAGTCTATCAAATGTTTTGAAAACTATTAAATAATTTATTTATAGAATTTTTTTGAAACCGAGTATCTAATCGACCCGGTCGAGTCATAAGGTTACCGTTTCAACCATTGGGTCAACCCGGTTGATGTGCGGTTGTCGTAAAGACTTCAACAATTAAGTTTTAGAACTCCCTAGGCAGCGTACCTAATTGTTGTAGTAGTAGAATAGGTAAGACTCGAGGGTTGTTATCGTTCTCTAAGGGAATAGGCTGGGAAGACTCGAACTGAATCTAACAGAGGTTTACGGGGTTAGGAGAAGATTCTTTTTGTATTTTTATTTTATAGAAAGCAGTAAAAATCATTGGTTTGAGAGGTTGGTTTGATTAACTAATTAAACTAAATATAATCTAATCTACTGGTGATAACTTTGTGATAAAAATATATATTTACTTAATCATGTACTACTCCTTAGATCGTTTCTCCTAATCCTGTTGCTTTGTCACACTTGTGATGATATGTGTAAGGATTTTCTTAAGTCATGAACGAATTACACAAACCCGCCGTCTATTTAATATTCCGTTTAGGCAACGCACAAGTAAGGTAGTATGAAGACTATTACAAGGCCCAAAGAGTATATTAAATGCAAATGAAATATCTTAAGATGGATCAACCATATTAGGGGTAAGGTAGTATGAAGACTGTTACCGATGGTATCCCTTCTACACACTCGCATTTCCCTAGACGTCTATGCCAATTTAATATCTTATGGCTAGTTTTCTAAACCCTAACGCGCACATCTATCACAAGAAGAAACATTAAAAGGATCTATAATCTAAGTTGCATACAATCATAAGTAAATACAAAGGAGGGTTTAGCCTAGCATGTTATAAAGAAAGCAAGAGCATAAATCAATCAAACAACACGTAGACATATTGAGTGATTAATGATAAACAATCTTACTTGATTAAAACATGGATTAAGGTTAGTTACAATAGGGTTTTGAGGCCCTAAAAATGGCCTAAAAGCTACTAGAATGATTAGGGTTCGTCTCCCAAAATTTATACAAAGTTACAAACTTAAAACCCTAAAATCGGTTTTGTATTTATAGGAAAAACGTTGTGACGGCGTCAAGTAATGGTCGCGACGCTGTCACCATGTCGAATCTTCTAGATCTGAATTAAGTCGGTTGTGTCATGACGTCGTCGTCAAATCTTCAATGCAGTCACTAGAAAGATCACGACGGCGTTGCTTTATGCTTACGATGCCGTCTCCACGGTCTGTTTGCATCATTCTTCAAGAGATTTTGGTGTAGGTCTGTAGTCTTGTCTGTTTCTTCTCCAAATGAGCCCAAGTCATGTGTATTTCCCCCAAATGTCATCCAAGTGCTAAAAACATGAAAACAAATGATTAAGCACATAATCTAGGATATTTTCATGATTTAGGGGGTTAAATGACCCCAAAAAAGTATATAAAATGACACCTCATCAAATACCTCTACAGTTGGGATTTGCTTGTCCTTAAGCAAGTGGGCTTTTCTACCAAGACAATAGCGATATTGGGGGCATTTAACCTACTCTTTAAAAGCAGTTTACGACACAACCTTCCATACCTCGTAATTAAAAGCACAAAAAGAATATACTAGCACCTCACATAAGTATTTGGGATTCTCTCTTTCTCTCGGGTGTATAATACATTATAACAACTATGGGAAAAGGAAAATTAACACTCACTACCTGTCATAGCATATAAATTACCACATGCTTGGTAATGAATCAAACCTTCACCGCTAGGCGCAAGTATTAGTCATTACTATCAAATAGGTATTTTAAGGGTTGTGGGTGTAGGTGTAAGATAACATTAATGGAAACGGAAACGGATGGGATATATTTAGGGGGTGACTTTTAAGGTTAAAGGGTTAGTTAATTATTTATACAAACTCTACAAAACTCTACATCAATCTCTTTCCTTTTTCTTTTCTATTTTTTTGAATATATAATACATAACTTGAGGTTTATAAACATACCCCTACACTTGAGTTTTAGAACTCATAATTACAATCTAACTAATGACCCGAATTGATCAGGATCAAAATAACATAGAGACCATTTGAAAAACATATGGGGTATTGACTTAACTTTTCTTCCCTATTCTTCCGCAAAATAAATACTAACATGAATCCCAATCGTCCTAAAACTGTATGTACAAGGATAAGGACTTAGCAACCGTGTACTCAATAATTAACTTGGGTTAAAAAAATAATGTACTAAAGGTGAGTACATATAAGGTAAGCTAAAGTAATTTGGGTGTAACAATTGGTTCAAGGGTTAACAATGCTCTTCATTAATAGTCTTACTTAACCAGAAAACTACAAGAACCATGAAAAGGATAGGCTCGGAGGGGTGTACTAGGGGTATCATGCACTAAAAATGAGTGCATGGCAAGGTGTGGGATAGTTATATGATTGAGGTGACCATCATAACAATTACATGTTTAAAACATAGGTTAATCCTAGTGCTTCTTATCTAGAAAATCCTAATACTCACTATGCGGTCTCGGGATGTATCACAAAAATAAGTTCTAGAATTTAATTTAAGGTGTTTTCCTAGGGTTGGCTCTAATTAGAATTCGTGTTTTGAGAATGTATGTGATTGCTTCTACAGCGTTACACCAAAACTTTTGTGGTAACGATTGCTCATTCAACATAGTTCTACTCATTTCTTGAAGTGTCCTATTTTTCCTTTCAACCATGCCATTTGATTGAGGAGTGCGTGGAGCCGAGAAGTTATGTGTAATTCCATTGGCATTACAAAACTCTCTAAATTGCACCTCATTATCAAATTCTCTACCGTGGTCGGTTCTTATTGACACTATTGTACATCCTAATTGATTTTGAATTTTCTTACTAAATATTTCGAATTGATCAAAGGCTTCGGTTTTATCTTTAAGGAATCTAGTGCAAGTATACCTAAAGTAGTCATCTACTATGACTAAGGTGTAGCGGTTTCCTCCGTAACTCCGTACGGCGGATGGACCGAAGAGATCCATATGAAGGAGTTCTAAGCATCTAGTCGTTGAGACCATGTTCTTAGCTTTGTGACTAGCGTGAGCTTGTTTTCCAATTTTGCAAGCATCACAAAAGTGTTGATCAAACTTAAGCTTAGGTAAGTTTCTAACTAATTCCTTAGATGCTAACGATTGAATGAAACGCATATTAGCGTGACCTAATCTGCTATGCCACAATGTGGAGTTTTCATCAATCGTTGCAAGACAAATTTTGTCTTTTGGCTTATTTCCTAATTTCATCACATATAAGCCTTTCTTCCTAATACCTCTACCTATAATCTTACCGTCCTTAGTGATTTCACTATCATGTTCAGAGAAAGTTACTCTACACTTATTATCACATATTTGTCCTACACTTAGCAAGTTAAATCTTAAGTTATCAACATGTTCTACATTATCTATATTGAGGGAGTCATTAGAAATCGCACATTTGCCAATGATGTTACCGCGAAGATTACTACCAAAAATGACATTACCTCCGTTGTATGCCTTGTAAGTGGAGAAGAGCTTTCGGTTACCCGTCATGTGTTTAGAGCATCCGCTATCTTTTATCCACTCATCGGGTTCTAAGTCGACTCCAAGGCATATCTATTTATATAAGACAACAATTCAAACATTTGGTCCCCAATATCTCATGGGTCCAAAGTTGTTAGTGCTAAACATCCCTTCAATTTGATGCAATTGATTAGGATGTGGAAATGGAAGACACATTTCCCATGGCATGTAACTTTGACGTTGGAAATTGTTCCAAGTTACAGGGAAACCATGAGGTTGGTTTTGTCGACCAACGTTCCTTTTTGGTTGCGGTGTCTTAGGACGAGGATAATTATTATTGACTCTTCTAGGTGGTGGAGTTTTTGATCTAAAGTTTGGTTTTGAAAATCCAACTCCGGGTTTTAACGATGGCTTATAAAATCGTTTAACTTCATTATCACTAGCAACAGGAACTTTGACGTTGTTTATCATTATATGTTTTGGTCTAGGACCCAAAATGGATTTTTGAAAAGAAACAGATTTTGCAGAACCTGGTGAACAGACTGGCGGTCTCATAATTGCTTTGGGGGCCGCCCTTATTTAAGGGACCTCTACTAGGAGACGTTTCTTTCTGAGATTTCACAAATTTTATTTCCTTAGTTCCACTAGTTGATGCTTCAAATGAATTGAATCCCAAACCTAGTTTATCTCCGTAGGGTTTTTGATTACTTAACATTTCATTTAAGAGATGTGTACTCTTTTCAAATTTTGTTAGTTTAATAGCTTCCTCTTTGAGTTTTTCATTTTCAATTTTAAGCAATTGACATTTTGTACATTCGAGATCAACTCCCTTGTTTTCTCGAGTGTGGACAATTTTTCTTTTAATTCGCTAAGCTCCTTTTCTAAGCTATTTCTAGTGCCTTTTAATCTTTTGTTCTTAGTGATTATTTTTAGACTCATTTTGCCTAGTTTATCATATTCATTTTCTAAAGCTAAATCATCTATTGATGAATTTTCGTCACTAAAGTAAGAGGAATCGGAACATACCTCATTTGACGCTTGAGCTACGAGACACGTTTCGTCTTTAATCTTTTCATCGTCTTCTTCACCGCTATCGCTCCAAGAACCTCCAATGAATACTCTTTGGTTCTTGTCTCTCGGTGGTTTGGACATTCTCCCAATAAGATGATTTGGGTCTCCGCATCTAAAACATTTTCTTTTACTTTTACCATTCTTGTCATCTCGGTTCTTTGAAAAGTCTTTTTTTGTTCCTAGGTTGCCTTACAAATCTTCCCCTTCTCTTGAAGAACTTCTTAAAGTCTCTCACCGCCATGGCGTACTCTTCGTCTTCACTTTCAGAAGTCGAACACTCCTCATCACTAGATTCCTTCTTAGCCTTTAAAGAAAGTGATCTCCTTTCTCCTTTAGCTTTGACTATTTCAAAATCTTTCTTTATGATCATTTTGTGAACTTTGAGGTTCCCGATAAGTTCATCAAGTGATAGTGATGTTAATTCTTTCGACTCTTCAAACGTCGTTGTCTTTGAATCTCCATTTTAGGATGTAGAGCCCTAAGAAACTTCCTAACATAATTCTTGCTAGAATAACCTTCATCAAGAGCTTTTAGACTAGTAATAATAGTATTAAATCTAGCAAAAGCACTATCTATAGATTCGTCTTTAGAAATGACGAATTGTTCATATTGTTGTACCAAAAGGTCGATCTTGTTATCTTTGACTTGGCTATTACCTTGATGGGTGATTAACAAAGTTTTCTAAATTTCTTTTGCCGTATTACACATGAAAATTCTTTCATATTCTTTTCTAGGCAAAGCGTTGTAAATAACCATTTTAGCTTCGTTATTTTTTGCAAGTCTCCTTTTAAGTTCATCACTTTGTTTTTCAAAAGGGATAACCTCATCTAATTTGGTTTTCGGATTTTGTTCAATAGGTTGAAAATCACCGTTAGTAATAACATGCCAAAGATCAAGATCTTTTGATTTAACATATGTTTCGAATCTATTTTTCCAATAAATAAAACTATCACTTTCAAAGAGTGGTGGTCTTTGCATGGATTGCCCTTCTAGATATTTGTCGGAATCCATAGATCGATCCAAGCTTTAAAATACAATATATTTTAAAAATCTTGAGTGACCTCGGCTTCTGATACCAATTGTGAAAACTAAAGAAGGGGGGGTTTGAATAGTTTACACGTTAATTAACGCTTTAAAATTTTACTTCTAAAATTGTTAGATCCGAGTATATGTTTAACCTATCAACAATATGAACCAACAATATATATATATATATATATATATATATATATATATATATATATATATATATATATGTATATATATATATTATAGCAATAACTAAACAAATGATAAGTAAGAATCACAACAATATAAGAGATGAGGGAAGGAACAATCAAATCAAAACACCAAGATTTATAGTGGTTCGGCTACGAAGCTCCTCTTCGCCCTACTCCACTCCCCGAGTATCCTACTCAAGATTTCACTATGTCAACAAGCTCCCTTTAGGCGGAGAAAACCGTTTACACTTCGCTTACGTTGTTTTTCGACACTAAGCTAAATGTCAAGTCTTAATCTTAGCTAGAACCAATCTACCACTTTACAAGTAATACACAATCACAAGACCTACACTATCGGATTTATACACTATCCGATTTTGTAGAATACAAGTAATCTTTGATATATGAACCAAGAACTAGAGAGAGAAAGTGGGAGGAAGTGTTAGGAATACGAAATTCCTATGAAAGTGTCGGTCGCTTCCATAGATAACAGTCGTTAGCTCGTTATGTAATTTTTTAAAACTTACATAGTTAATACCTCTTCATGCCTTGGAGAGGTGGTTGGTTGCTCATTTTTCACACAATTCAATATATGTTTTCTTTCTCTCTCTAAGTGTTCATCCAACCCTTTCTCTTACTAAAACAACTTGCCTTCTCTTTCCATGTATGTTATATGATTATTCTTCAATTGGTATCAAGAGCCATGGAGTGGTGTGTTTAGTTTTTGTGTTTATTTTTTTTCGTGTGTTTTTGGAAAAAAAATCGTTCTTTCTTTATTTTTTCTTTGTTTTTGAAGCAATAGTGTACACTAAAAGATCATTTACCTTGGTAAATCTGATCTAGTATCTTTATGATATAGGTGTACAAGCTTAGAATCAAGAAAAACATCATTTTTTGTTACATATTGTGTTTGAAAATTTTATAAAGAGCAAAATCTTGATTTTAAATTTTTCGGCTTAAAAACCTTAAAGTTTTCATTTTTCTTGTTCTTATAGGTTTAGTAACACTAGTTGTACAAGAATTTTTGCAAAACAGCCATCAAAAAGGTGTCTTTTTGTGTTTTAAAAATTTTGAGTCTCATGTTTGTTGGAGTCGAACAACTCACTTTAGTTAAAACCGAACAACCCGATGTTAGTTGAAACCGAACAACCCGACATTAGTTGAAACTGAACAATCCAACTTTAGTTGAAACCGAATAAACCGACGTTAGTTGAAACCGAACAACCCAACTTTAGTTGAAACCGAACAACCCAACGTTAGTTGAAACCGAACAACCCAACTTTAGTTGAAACCGAACAACTCAACATTAGTTGAAATTGAACAACCCGACGTTAGTTGAAACCGAACAACCCGACTGTAGTTGAAGCCGAACAACTCTACTTAGTTTCAAACGAACAACACAATTTTTTTAAATTATACGGTTTATTTCGTTGACTTGTAAAATCCTGTGAAACATTTATTTGTTTTTCCCGGTTTTGTTAAGAATTGTAAAACCGTGTAGTGTAGTTTTGATGAATTAAACAATTTAAAAGACAACTCTTAATTAAACACAAATTTCTTCTGCCACTGTCCCGATCAACCTAAGTAGTCTTTTATACATACAAAATTTTCTCAATGACGACTTCTTAATGATAAGTCAACTTATATCGGGTGTGACAATAAACCACCAGTGTAGCTTGAAAAACACTTGTATGACTCGTGGAAAAGCATAATGGAACTTTATATGATGAATAGACCTCATAGTAAGATGATTCTTGCTTCGGTTGAAAAAGGTCTACTTGTTTGGCCAACAATTACAGTGGATGGTGTAACCAGACCAAAGGAATATACTGAATTAACTCCCGTAGAAACCATTCAAGCTAATTGTGACATCAAAGCAATAAACATCATCTCTACAAGACTTCCAACTGAAATTTAAGCTCTTCGTTAGTCAACATCGTGTAGCAAGGATATTTTAGGACAGGAGATAAATCAAACTGCTATATGTAAGGAACGTCATATAACGAGGGCTAAGAAGGAGAGTGCAAGTTTGTTACGATGAATTTGATAAATTTACTTACAGAAAAGGAGAGATCGTTACACGTGTAGTACTATTGAGATTCCTTTGCTACTTAATGATATGAATAATTTACAAGATGCTATGGAGAATTTCAAGTTAATCCAAGTTTCTAAACACTCTATCCCACTGAATGGAGCAAATTCGTTATTGATGTTAAGTTGGTCAAAGACTTGCATACTATTAATGTTGATCAGATTCACGCCCATTTGGAACAACATGAACGGCATGCAAATGAAGTTCGATTGATGCATGAACGCAACTCCGATCCTCTTGCTTTAGTTGCATCTCACCAAATAACACAGTCTCCTTATCAATCTCATCAGCACTCTTACCAGAACTCTCAATGTCAACAATTTGTCTTACCTCATTAATCTTCACAGTATGGATCACCTTTTGAATCTCAACAATACTCAATCAATCAATCACCAATGCCTCATTCAATCACTTATCCCCCTTAACAATTATCAAACCTCGGTCCACCATAACGTTTTCTCTCCATCATCATCCATTCCTCAAAATGAATACTCTCCCATAGTCAACCAACAATCTAAATTTTCCCAATTAGACTCCGGTCTGACCATACCAGTTTTCAAGCACGGTAATGATCCAATTGATGCCATCAATCATGTCATGTCATTCTTGTCTGCTGTAGTCACTTCCCGCTATCCTACTACCAATAACCAGCTGAGGAACTTGTCAAACCCAAGGCAAGATGGAAGAGTAACCATACAACCAGTACAGGGGAGACAAATTTCTTATGTTGCGGGTACTACAAGAACTTTCACTCCAGGAGAAAGTGGGAGTAACTCGAGGAAACAGAGGATTGTTACGTGTTACAACTGCAAAGGGGAATGACACATGTCCAAACAATACACTAAACCAAGAAGGAAACGGGATGACACATGGTTTAAAGAAAAAGTGTTGTTGGTTCAAGCTCAAGCATATGGACAAATTCTACATGAAGAGGAACGTGCATTTTTGGCAGATCCAGGAATTCTAGAAGCTCAAGCCACACAGACGGTCATTACTCACAATGCTGCTTATCAAGCTGATGATTTGGATGCATATGACTCCGATTGTGATGAACTCAACATTACTAAAGTTGCTCTCATGGCGAATTCATCTCATTATGGTTCAGATGCACTTGCTGAGGTACACAATCATGATAATGTAAATAATTAATATGATTATTTCAAGTTGTGCAGGTGATGATGCCGTCTTTGAACAGTCGAATGTTGTTGAATCCATTCAGAGACGGAAATAACACTTAGTGATAGCAATATCATTCATTATTATCTCATATAGTGATCGATCACAACAGGCGGCTGCTTTAGAATTCTAAACCTTCTGCCACAAACAAGATGCACTGATATTATCTGTGATTGAACAACTAAAAACCCAGCGTTGCTAATTTTACCAAGAATAAATTGGACTCAAAAATTAAAAGTGTGCTGTCAATGATACTTTTAACTGCTGAGCTGAAGATATAAGGACAAGTTTATAGTTAAAGTGGTGAACGAAAGGACAAAATGTTTGCATTACATGTAATGACACATTTCAGGATTCATGTGCACAGTATGTAGAGATTGATCGTCTTAACAAACTCTTTCTTGAAACATGTTAAAAGAAAAGATTTCTTTACTGCAAAACACGTTTCTTCTTCTCAAAAATTGATTTTAGAAAGAGAATCTAGGATATAACACAAACATAGGATAGAAGAGATTGCTTTAGAAAAGAGGATTAAATAGTTAGATAATATTGTTTTTAAAAGAGATCAATCTGCACAAACTGTTCACATGTTGACGAAACCTTAGTTTTTCTATGATCATACCACTAAACAAGCTCTAGGTTTTCAAAATCCTTTTTATCTGAAGAAAGCTCAACAGTTGGAACCAAAGCTATATGTTGGTGATATTATTAAGAAAACTAATCCCATTGTGATTCCATGTCTCTTCAGAGACCCTTAATGGCTTGCTGAAGAGAGTCGTTCAAAAATGCTTTTAAATTACAAAAAAGATCCTATGATGTTAGAAAAGAAAGTTAATACTACACCAGTCGATTATTTGCTCTCTTAACCAACCTTATAAAGATTTTGAAACATGCTTTGTTCCACAAACTGAATTATCTGCTAAACAAGCCTTTTGGTCTCAGAATTCGATGAATTCTCCAGAACCCATTCTTTCTAGTAGACCCACCATAGTTGAGGTTCCAAAGGAACTTCTAAAGTCAGCATGGTGAATACATGTTTGAAGAATGTGTTAAACACATCTTGATGTTTTGATGTGGTTGTCAAAGAAAGAACCACATCCACAGTTATCATTGAGGGTTCGTGGGGGTTTGAACATACAAAAGCTTATTTTAGGGATGAAATAATTCCATTTGTAAAAGCTCATAATCAAAAGGACTGGTTTAAGACTCATTCCAATCATATTTGGTTGTTGAACTTTCAGAAGTCCAAAAGTCTTTCCATCAAATGGAAACAGGCTGTTACCACAACATCGATTTAGATTCCAAAACATTTAAAGTTAAAATGAATAAAGTTTTGAACGAAAACGAACGACTCTTGGAACAAGTATTGAGCAAAGATATTGTGAACATAATTGTGAATTCGTCTGTAAATAATCCTTCTGTGAATAAGCATGAATGTGAAAAGTTTCTCCAACTTGAGACTGAGCTTCAAACATATTTCATTAAATAAGTGATTTATGATAAACTATTTAAAAGTTTCACCACTCTTGAAAAACATTGCATCTCTTTAGAAGTTGATTCTCAACTTAATCAAGAAATTTTTCAAAGGGATAATTCTGTTTCTAATCAAAGTGCTCTAAGTTTTGATCAATTATTTGAATTTAAATGATTGAAAGCTCAGTCCAAGAGAAAGGAAAGATACGGTCATTAAGAAGTTGAAAGAGAGAATCAATGCTCTAAGTGGGAAAACAAATGAGGATAAGATTAAACAGGAATTAGAGGAGATTGAAACAATTAACATTGAATTGGATCATAGGGTGACAAAGCTTATTGCTGGAATGTGAGATTTGAACAGATTATAAGCAACTTTATGGACTCGATTTTAAACAAAACATCATATTTGATCAAAAGAACAATGTGATGATTTAATTAATCAAGTCAATCTAAAGTCTGCGGAAATTTCTGATTTAAATGCTTGTCTTTAGGAAAAAGTTTTGGTAATTACAGCTTATAAGAATGATTTAAGGAAACTTAAAGGAAAAGCTCTAGTTGTTAATGACGTTACAAAACACCCTAGTGATCCAGAAATGCATAAGATTGATGTGGAACTAAAATAACCCTTAAATTTGTTGCTGTAAACAGACAGGCTCCACATTACCTATATTAAGCACACTCAAGAAGAAGCTACCGTTCTTAGGGATCTAGTTAAACATGTTCAATCAAAATATCCACTAGATCAATCCCTAGAATCTGCCTGTAGGTATGCTAAACTAGTTCAGGAGTTGCTTACAAACATCAGTAAAACCTGCCCTAGTGTCAACAATACTGATGAAAAATTAGTGGCTGTGACCCCAAAGAACAAGGACAAAAGAGTTAGATTCACTGAGCCTGTCACATCCTCAGGAAACACAATCAAAAAAACAACCTCACCATCAAACCTAGTTTCTAACAAACCTATGTTGTCTTCTACAGGAGTAAAACCATCTACTAGTGCTAGCGGATCACAGCCTTCAGGAAATACAAAGAAAGATAAGATTCAGCAAACACCAAGTAGTACTCAGATGAATAAAGTAGAAGCCTGCCCTAGGAAAGTTAAATCTAGTTTCAAAAATAAAGATTGTGTTGTTCAACCTAAAGGAACTGCTCATGTGCAGCATTCCAAGTGTAATGTGAATTCTGAACTTAAATATGTTAAGTGTAATGGTTGCATGCTTTCTGATAATCATGATTTGTGTGTTCTTGATTTTATCAATAATGTGAATGCTGGTAAAGAATCTAAATCTATTAACAAAAGTTCAAAGAGGTAAAGTTTGGAAAACACCAGGATAATTGTGTTTTTAAATATTGGATACATCTGGAGACTACTGGTCGAAACCTTACTATAGTGGAAATGCGTGCCCTTTAACTAGGATTCTACCACCAACTAATGTAGTCGCCACCTTAGGAAATCAAACTGCTCTAGATTATGAAAAACATCTAAACCTGTCATAACATTGGTTTACTCACGCGAAACTAGAAAATGTAAATTAATGTTCCTGTTAGCAAAATCTACTGGTTTTAAATCTAGTATTGCTAATATAAAGGAACCTAGTAATTCTTGGGGATCCAAAGTTTTTGGACTGTTCCATCTCCTCTCTTGATGAAATGCATGTCTTCCACAATGGTTCTTTAGTATTTTGGGGACTCGGCCCTGACTCCAAGCATATGACCGGAGATCACTCTCAGCTCACCAATTTCATCAATAAGTTTTTAGGTACAGTCAAATTCGGAAATGATCATGTGGCAAAGATATTGGGTTATGGTGATTATTAGACTGGGAATGTTACGATATCAATGGTTTACTACGTGGAAGGACTTGGACAAAACTTATTCTCCGTTGGGCAATTTTGTGATTCGAACCTAGAAGTTGCTTTTCGACAACACATTTGCTTTATTTGTAATTTAGAAGGTATTGATCTCTTGACTATATCTCGATCTCTTGCAACATCTGTATACTTGTCTACTTAGGTATCGATGCGTCCTCTCCTTATGTTCTCTTGGTCAAAGGCCTCCCAAAGAAACGTCCCTGGCTATGGCACCGACGTCTGTCTCATCTGAACTTTGGTGCAATAAACTACTTAGCTAGACACGGTCTTATCCGTGGTCTCCCTATGCTTAAATTTGAAAAGGACCATTTGTGTTCTGCTTGTGCAATGGGTAAAAGCAAGAAAAACTCTATCTTTTGCATTTGGATCTTTGTGGATCAATGCGTGTCGCGAGTGTTAATGGAAAGAAGTACATCCTCGTCATTGTCGATGATTACTCTCGATTCACATGGGTTATGTAACACCCCAAGATGGGCTACATTGGAATATGATGTTCCGGGGGTATTACTTCATAGATCAATAGCGCAAAATATGAGAACGACCTTTATAAGAGTCGTTTAAAAACTAATACATTGGATTTAATAAATGGTTCGTTACAAATGCCCATAGGCTTAACTTGTTTATCTTGAATAAGTAAAGATTTCACAACATAACAATGTCCCAAAATGTGATGCATGTAATTCTTTATGATAATATGACTTCAAAAGATGACCATCCAATGTATTCATGACTTGCACCTTATTGACCTGAGAAAACATGTTTAAACTGTCAACAATAATGTTGGTGAATTTATAGGTTATTATTTAAAGAAGTGGATAGCAAAGATTCCCTGTAATTAAAGTACAAATACATATATCACAAAAATGTATTACGAAATGCACTAATCTCATGAAACCGAAGCTAAACAATGTATGTATATTAAATACATATAAATGACTTTGCCCATGTAGATGTTAAACCGTAACTTCCATGTGTCTCCAAATGGTATACGTTCGTCAATTTCAGGCCAAACCGGTTAAACTAGAAGAAACGCTGCTACCTTGCACCTTTTTCCGAACAGGGATGTTAATCCAAATAGATCTATTCATAACATTCGCGCTTACAATCCCAGTAGATAACCTGTTTATGATGATGGGCATAGTGGGTTTATAGCTACCTTAGGCAAAACTCGACAATATTTAAAATAAAATGTACTTGCATCCATTTGGTTAAAACCAACATGATCTCATCCCCGGGATTTGATAAATGATTGAAAAGTATAAGATGGGGACTATAAACTCACATCAAGTAACGATAACGTAGAAGAAGGTCAGTGGCACGGAAATATGATGCAAATGACTTTATCTGCAAACCTATGAACTAAATAATACACATCTCACTAACCGGAAAAAATAAATATTAAAAATACTTTCAAACTCGTCCTAGTCGTGCATTTTTTATCTTATGGCTGTATCTGTGCTTGAACTATATTTGAAATAATGATATTTGAAAATAATTTCTCGTTTTAATATGGTCGACTTTATCGGGTCAACGCAGTTAAAATATAAGTATATAATTTATGACTTCAGACCTTTAAGAAACTAGGTCGTATATACTTTAAAATATTAGTTTAGGTCAGTCCTTGGTTTAGTCTCTAAGTATGTTAACATAATTTGCGAAACGTTGGCGTTTACTATTTGAGTTAAGCGTATTACATATTACTAGTTTTAACATGTGACGACTTCTTAGAGTTTTACAATAATTTAGGGTTCGTTATGTTGACGATTATTGGAAAAGTAAAAGTATATTTGAAATCTCAGCTGGGTAATCTATAACTTTCGTTAAGTAAGTTTTGTCTAAAATGGTCGTTTAACGTGTTAAACACGAGGCTAAACATGTGTGGGTCGCAAGGGCAGTTTTATACTTAGAAAATAAATGTGTTATTTCAGCCTATCTCGTTTGTGTGGTCAGAGTTTTAAGGTCATATCGTGGTTTCGTTACTTAACATTGGAACAAAATAAAAATACCATAATAATCTATGGCCTACTGGCTATTATTTATCCTTTATAAACTTTGTGTGACGGGGTCGTTATCTAGGTCAAAACGTGGTCGAAAGATGGGGGCGTGTGTTGGGCAGACCTGGCTGAGTGCACACAAGGTGTTTGACAGACAGTCGATACTTGTGACAAACAACCAAAAGTATATGCGAATTTGCGAGCAAAATACTAAACGAAAAAGGGGGGTGTTTTATTGTTGGTTTTTTTCATTCTAACTAAAGTTGAACATAGGCTTATATACAAACTTAGTTCGTCGCATTTCCCATGGTACAAAGGTCACAATAATTCGAGTAAAAGGGGGTCGTTGGCTGTTTGCAAAAGAGGGCAGAATGACAGTTTTTGCACAACGAATTTGAGGACTTGTAACTTTCTACTTACTTGACGAAAATATATGATTCCAGGGGAAAAATACTCATGACACGTCCTATTTTTGAAATGACCAAGTTCGATTTCATATTCCCTACTTTTAAGGGTCGAAAAAGTGTACTCAAAATTATTAGTGTATGATGCATTTTTAAAAAGAAACTGTAACAGCTGTGTTTTCTTTTAATCCAACTATTAAGTCCAACTATAATGACGGGTTTTTCTACACCTAATACCCTCGCAACTATGTACAAGTTCCATTAGTCTCTTCGTAAGTTTTATAGGTTTTACATGTTAATTCGTTTTACACCAGAAACTAAAAAAAGACATGTTTTCCTTTTTATCAAGCACACCTATAGAACTAGCTGACTATTCATTAATGTAACAGAGGAAAGGATTTAACTACATAACTCAAGTCAAATGCATGAAAATTGGTATAAAAAATAGTGCGTGGAACTCACAAGGCAAAGAAGGCAAGGCGTGCTTTGAACCCAAAACTAATGAGACCCTTGTTCGTTACTAATCCTCAACGAACAAACTACCACCACGATTAACCACTTAACCACGACCCTGAACTACTTTGTACTAGATTGATCAAAAACATGGTGTAGTTGCTGCTTGTATGCTTTCGTCGACCAAAAAAAAAGAAACCAAAAGGATGGATTTAGGGTTAGGATTTTCTAGGGTTTATTATCCTTTGACTGATGAAGGCACAAGATTGCGAGTTGTTGTGTTTTGCTGGGAATAACCAAGCCGTGTGAGGAGTGGAGTTTAACAGAGTTGAGTGTGGGTTTGTTTTGTGAAAACCAGAATGAAAAACCATTATATTTATGCACAATTCTGAGGAAGGTTTACTAGTCAAAGGGGATACTCACATGTATATGTAATTGCAAATTGGGGAAGGTATCTTGCACATGATTAAAAAGTCAAGTACTGTGGATTTCTTGGGGAGGAAAAAGAGAAGGATAGCAGTTAGGTTATCACGAGTGTGAGTTTGTAAAAGGTTTAGGCTTTTACACGTTGGACAAAAGGAATGAAAGAGGTTAGGGAGAATTTGTAGGGATTTGCTATCTTTTTCTTCGTACTATACGGTTTGAGGAGATTTAACAAAAGGTGCATGATTTATTTGCTACATTGTAGGAGTAAATGGATTTTTATCTAAGTTTATTTAGTTTCCTAGTGTGTAAGAGTTAAAACTTTGGTGAAATTTTGTTTTAAGAAGTTTTTACTTGAATAAAATTTAATGAATGTGATCAAGCAACTCTTCTTGATGAGAAATATAAAATAAATGACGAATACAAAGGGTTCAAGTAAGGTCTTAATGGGTATAGGTTACGTCTCTAGCTAAATGCTAAATTTTGTGCCTACGCGATTTAACTAAATCGATTTAAATGGAAATAAGCACGCAAAACCCAATAAATGAAAAGGGAATATGAAATAGATGGGGATGATAATATGACCTGAAAACACGGGGTATTATAGTCTCCCCCCGTTAAATGAGCCTTGTCCTCAAGGCTTAAGACGCGACACTTGACGACGGTGCGGTCTTGGTGAAGAGATGTGGATACTTCTGCTTGAATGGGTCCTCACGTTCCTAGGTAAACTCAGGACCTCGTTTAGAGTTCCATCTAACCTTAATGATAGGAATGCGACTTCTCTTCAATTGTTTGATTTCAGAGATCCACAACTTAATACCGGTTCATTCTACAAAGTGGAGCTTGTATCAACACGTAGCTCTTCCAACGGAATCACAAGTGATTCATCGGACAGACACTTCTTCAGATTTGACACGTGGAACGTGTTATGAACTCAGCTTAATTGTTTTGGTAGCTCAAGTTTATAGTCAACCATTCCGACTCTCTCGATCACCTTAAAAGAACCGACATACCTAGGATTTAACTTCCCCCGTTTGCCAAAACGCAACAATCCTTTACAAGCAATACTTTTAAATGACCTCTCACCAACTTGAAATACCATTGGTTTATGTCTAACATTTGCATAGCTTTTATGTCGGTCACGAGCGGTTGGATTCTGCTTTTGATTTGGACGATCTTCTCGGTGGTTTCATGAATTATTGCAGGACCAGTAAGGTGAGCATCTCTAACTTCTGCCCAACATACGGGTGATCGACACTTTCATCCATACAATGTCTCGAATGGTGCAGCCTTTATGCTGGTATGGTAACTGTTGTTGTAAGAGAATTCTACTAACGGTAAATGTCTATCCTAATTCTTTCCAAAGTCTAACACGCAAGCGCGTAACATGTCTTCCAAAGTTTGGATAGTTCTTTCACTTTGACCGTCAGTTTCGGGATGATAGGCCGTACTCATGTCCAATCGAGTTCCCAAAGCCTTATGGAGTGCTTGCCAGAATAGTGACGTAAATCTACCATCACGATCGGAGATAATAGAAACCGGCACACCATGTCGGGTGACTACTTCCTTCATGTAAAGCTTCATTAACTTCTCCATGGGATCATTTTCCCTTATTGGTAGGAAGTGAGCAGATTTTGTAAGACGATCAATGATCACCCAAATGGTGTCATAACCGTTTGCCATCTTAGGGAGTTTAGTGACAAAATCCATGGTGGTCTTCTCCCACTTCCATTCTGGAATTTCCGATTAGACTAGTAAACCGAAAGGTTTTTGATGCTCTGCCTTGACTTTAGAACAAGTCAGACACTTGCTAACATAAGTGGCAATATTCGCCTTTATGTTAGGCCACCAATACAACTGCTTCAAGTCTTGGTCATCTTGTCTAAACCCGGATGAATAGAATATTTTAACTTATGAGACTCGTGAATGATTAGAGTCCTTAAGTCGCCATAACACGGTAACCAACTCTTGTTGTTTAAACATAAGGTTCTGTCCGTACGGGGTTTCAATCTTTCCTTTGTAAGGTCTTGTCGGAGCATACCTCCAACATCTTCGGTAGTAAGGTTTTTAGGTTTTAACGCTTCGGTTTGAGCTTCTATGATTTGTTTAGGAAGATTCAAGCTAATAGTCATGACTAAGGCTCGGACCCTTAAAGGTTCAGACCGTGTTTCTTTTCCTGCTAATCAAATAGCATCTAGACATACAAGTTTGCCTTCCGGGTGATAACGAATGTCACAAATCGTAATCACCTAAGCAATTTACAAACAACGCCGGTTGCCTATGTTCAACTCTTTTTGATCGAGGATATGTTATAAACTCTTGTGGTCGGTAAATACGATGCACCTTATTATGTATAAGTAATGTCTCCACATCTTAAGAGCGAACACCACAGCTCCAAGTTCCAGATCATGAGTTGTGTAGTTTTTCTCATGGATCTTTAGTTGTCAAGAAGCATAGGCTATATAACTTTCTCGTTTTGTATAAGCACGACACCCAAACCCTTATGCGACGCATCGCAATAAACAACGAAGTTTTCTGATCCTTTAGGCAAGGCCATAATGGGTGCGCTACATAGCTTTTTTTTAATCAATTGAAATGCGGCTTCCTCCTTCTCTCCCTAGTCAAACTTCACATTATTCTGAGTCAGCTTAGTCATTGGCTTTGCTATCTTGGAAAAGCCTTTAATGAATCCGCGGTAGTAACCGGAAAGTCCTTAAAATTGGCGGATCTCTGTTGGACTCTTAGGAGACGCCCAATCTTTAATCGACTCGATCTTTGCTGGGTCTACGTAAATGCCTTTGCTATCAATCACGTGTCTGAGAAACTGTACTTTTAGAATCCAAAAATCACACTTGGAAAATTTTACGTACAACTCCTCTTTCTTAACAACTCCAAAATAATTTGAGATGCTCTTCATGCTCTTCCATGTTCTTTGAATAAATTAGTATATCGTCGATAAAGACAATCACAAACTTATCCAAATAAGGTTTGCACACCCGGTTCATGAGGTCCATAAATACCGTCGGTGCGTTTCGTCAAAACTAAAGGCATTACTGTAAATTCAATAATGCACATACGCGTCCTAACATGGTCTGGGAGATGTCTTTCTTCATGGGAACTCTCAACTGTGGTAACTGATGTAAGTCCAATTTTTTGAGTAGGACACTCGACACTTGAAGTTGATGAACAAGTTATCTATCTAGGTAATGTGGTAACGGTTCTTCACCGTTAACTTGTTCAGTTCACGATAATTAATGCACATGCGAAACGATCCATCCTTCTTCTTGACGAACAAGACCGGAGCTCCCCAAGGTGAAGAGCTGGGTCTTATAAATCCCTTGTTGGATAGTTATTGAAGTTGTTCCGCTAGTTCTTTCATTTCAGATGATGCCAACCGATAAGGCCGCTCGTTGCATACAGGTGCAGCACCTTTTGGTTACCAATCCAATTTTGGGAATTCTACTTGTCGAGCTGGTGGAATACCCGACAAGTCTTCAGGAAAAAACTTTAGGAAGTCTCATGACGATCAGCACGTCTTCAAGTACGCCACCCCTTCCTCACTCATGTCTACTCCGCTCCACCTTGGACCCTCCCTAACCTCCCCTCCCGTATCTCTATGTTGTACCCAAAAAGACATCCATCCTTTTGACTAATATTCTTGTGCTTTAGAGAAAGTAAGTCTATTCAGTCGGATTCTTCCTTTGATTGCTTCCATCACCTTGAAAAATTAACGTTTCTTTTCCGAAAGGAACTCGTACAATATTCTTGTCGCAGATGATCACTCCATGATACTTTATCAACCAATCCATCCCAATAATGACATCAAAACTACCGAGTGGAACAGGCATCAAGTCGACGTTGAAAGGATGATTCATGAAGTTTAGAGTGCAACCCCAAATTATGGTGTTAACTCCTATGATTTTCCCATCGGCTAATTCTACGTCATAATGATTTTCTAATGTAGTGGGGGTAATGTTAATCAAGGCACTAAAGGTATTAGATACAAAGCTCCTATCAGCCCTTATCGAACTAAGATTATAGCATAACGGTTGTTGAGAAGAAACGTACACGTTGATTGTCGTTAGAGTCCGGGCTAGCATCTCTTCCTCCCAAAGCATAAGTTCTTCCCTTTGAAGCTTGTCGCCAATTCTGTTGCCATTCCTACGGTTCTTCAGTTTGGACAATCCCTCTTCACTGTTGCCGTGTTACCACATCATAGATGCCTAGCCTTTTGATTTGTATTGATTCATGTTGTTGTTGTTGGTATTTACCCGACAATCAGTGGTAGTATGACCATACCTCTTGCATTTTCCACACTTAGGTGCACATTGCCTAGTGTGATGGTAATTGCACTTGATGCACAGAGGTAGGTCCCCAGTATAAACCTTCTTTTCACCAGGGCCAGCAGTGTATGCCCTAGCTACATTTTGCTTCTTGTGGGGTTGTTGTTGGTGGTTGTTTCTTAACGAATCATCATCCTTCCTCTTGTTCTCATTCTGCCTTTCCGTATAAGTGCGGAGTTTCTGATCCATCAAGTCGTTGGCCAACTCGATAGCATCATCAAGAGTTTTAGGTCTTGCAGACATGACATTCCCATGAATGTTATCAGGAAGTCCACGGATGTACTTGTCAACCCTTTCGGTCTTATCAGCAAGGAATTTGGTACACATCAAGGCTAGTTCTTGGAAACGCTAAGTATAAGTTGCAACATCGTTTCCCCTGACCTTAAGATTCTACATCTCAATTTTAAGTTTCTTAATTTCACCTTTTGGACAATATTTGTCTGTCAACTTCTTCTTGAGAGTCCCCCAAGTTATAGCATAGGCAGCATCATGGCCTAAGGTTCTCACATGGCCATTCCACCAAGTTAGTGCAGCATCCAACAGAGTGCAGGGTGTGTAAAACGCTTCACTTTGGATTTTCTAACGGCACAACGCTAATGTGGAATACCGATTCTATCTTTTTGAGCCATTGAGACAAGCCAACAACGCCTTCAGTTCCCTTGAAGTTCAAGGGTTGGCATTTCATGAAGTCGGGGTAGGAACAGACACGTGCAGGTTGCACAGGCCTTCTGATTCCTCCTCCTGAACTTTGGCTTCCGTCATCCTGAGTAGAGTTTCTTTGGATTGCCCGATCGATCATAGCTTGAATGGATTCTGGAGTCATGGCGTCGTTTGTTCCTTGTCTTGTTACAGGCATGATTCTAATAATCACAAGAATACAATGTACGTGAGATATAATCACAATGTCGATACAAATGGATATGATGATAATAATTACACCACAACACAATGAAGAATGAATAAAATGAGATCAACCATAACATAATACATCAACATTTCATAACATAATGTCGAATCATACATGATTTGTTTGGATACAAAATGACCACTAATGATCTTAGTACAGAAAATGAAAATACGTCCTAGAGTCTATTAGCTGGGAGTTACCCATAAAGCTTAATAGACTATACAAGATAGCTAGAAATGAAAAGTACAACTAACAGCTACTACCGGCGTCCTCCACCGTATCAATCCGAGCTCTAGCCTCTAGCACCTGGGTACGCATCATCTGTCTGACTGCCAAATCCTCAGCGCTCTGGCGCTGCCACTCCATACGACTCATGTGAGTCTCTAGTGTCTCAAGTCGTGCCAACAGTGCCCTGTTCTGAGCCTCGGAACTAAGATAAGCCTGGCGTACCTCATGCAACTCTGTCTCATAGGCAGTCCTCTGGCCTCTCACTACATCAATCTCGAGTCTAATGTCTCTGCGGTCAGTCCGAGCGTCAAGAAGCTGTGTATAGAAATCCTCACTCTCTCGCCTGCGAACCTGTGCCTGGTAGCTGACCCTCAAGTTGACTTCCTCAATGGAAGTCATCATCCTATGCTCAGAAGCCTGTAAAGCTCTAACATAACCAACATCCTCTGCTCTGTCAGCAGCTCTAGCAATAGTCAGGGCATCATGACCAGGACTACGAATCAAACCCTGTCATGTCTCAATAGTATCAACAAAATCATACTGACCTCTAGGTGGTCTAGCAGCAACAGCAGAACTCTCTGCTACATCACACCCAGGTGGGGGAGCAGTAAGTACAAATCTCCTCCGAGGTGGCATGTCCTCCTCGGGGATGTAATCTCTCATACGGATCATGGCTGCCTTATGACCTAATGGTGCCTGATCATAGGCAGAGCTGGTGGGTGGTATAGGTGCGGCAGCATGCTCAGCAATGAGTTCCTCCATGGATGCTGACATAGGTGGCTCAAGTCTGATAGTATTTTGTGCCTTACAGAGACGTGTTTGAGAAAAAATAGATCATAGTCTGAGGTGATCTAGGTGTAGGTGCAGAATTATCAGTCTCAAATGCCTCTGTATCCCTAGCTGAGGGAACAGGGTCAACAACAGGTACCGCAGAAGAGTCAGCCGAAGCTATGTGCTCGTCCTCCTCCTCGTCCTCAGTGTGCTCCTCATCCTCATCATCTGTATCATCATTATCTTCGTCATCATCAAAGGGCTCATCATCACCATCCTCTCCATCAGCAGGATCGTCAGTATGTTAAAGAAGTTAGAAATCATTTAACCAACCCCTTAATACCAGATTATAACGTCACTTATAATTACCTAATAGACAGTGATCTAACAACTAGATAATTCTACAGATCAAAGATTAATGACTATGCGAATAATTTTTTATGATTTTTTAGGTTTTTAAGACAGATTATGAAATACTATGATCTACAACTTATAAGCTAAAAACAGATTAATATTAATAACTAATAAGCAAGATTAAACACAAATACTCAAATAAGCAACTAAAAATAAGCAAATAAGGCAGCTCCTATACTAATAAACTACTAGTAAGCTAAATATTGAAAACAAGGAAAGAAAAGGAAAACTGGTACTTGAAGCTTTAGCTAAACAAAAGCTAACTGGCTCTTTAGAGCTTATCTACTAGCTCTGGCTTATTTAAAATAAGCCAGTAAAGGTCCATGAGAACCCTTCCATAATTGGTTCTCCTTCCAAAAGCTCATAAATCCAAAATAGTTAAGGTGATTAAGCTGATTTTATGATTTGAGTTTAATTAAGGCTTGTTTAAGCTCAATCTAAGCCATATTATAGACTTAGAGAGCTTATAAAGCTCCTTATAAAACATCAACAAAACATTAGATATTTACTAAAGTCTTTAAGTAAAAACATTTTATATAAAAGAGAACTATGAATTCCATTCATTGAAAAAAGATATTACAATACTTTTTGAAAGGACATTAACAATAGAGCTAAAAACTGATTTTGAATAATATAAGCACACAAAAGTTACCTAAATTAAGCTAAAACTTTAAAAACTACTAATAATCTAAAGCTACTAAAAAACTAGAATATCATTGATGTGTGATAGTTGAGGCCTTTTAATATCTGCTGAGAGAACATCTAGGCTTCCTCCTTGCATCCACGCACCTTTTTTGTACCTTTTTAATCCACCCGTACAATCAACCCATCATGAGGATGAGTTAGGATCCGTTGGATCACACATGGACACACAAGGATTTCCATGCTTCATATCTATGATGGTGCCACTCAATTCAAAATTGTGTTAGTTTACTGATTGAAATCCAATGCAACATCCTCCAATCCTTTGTGCTTATCTCAAACCTCTACGTGTTATCCTTGCCTTGTTAGCTTCAAAGAGCTTTTGATATGACTAATCTAACCCTTGCATCTTGATGTTTATCCCTTGAATAGACTAACTCCATCCCTTAATTATGACTTCCCTTTCCTGTTTAACAGTGCATGTGAACTTGGGGGAAAGGGAGATGAATAGTTGTTTCTTTTCTTCTTCGCCATTTTAACTGACTCAAAGTGATTTTCATATTAAACTTTTGAGAAATTGTAACAATCCAGTCCCTTGTGGTTGTTTCTTAAAGGTGTAGTGTAAAAAAGGGTTTAGGAAATAGCAAGAATGGTCCCTGTGGTTTTATGAAAGGGTTTAGTCGGGCTTAAGATTTGAGCATATGGGCTAGAGTGATAAATATCCGGGTATTGTATAAAGGGTTTAAGCCCATTTGTAGGTTAAGGTCTATTTTTGCAACATTTTGAAACTTAGAAGGGCTATTTGAACATTTTAAGGTTATGTCTTTTGTGGTTGACTTTGTTGACCAAGATTGACGTGAGTTGACTTCTTTGACTTTTTCTGCTTTGGCTTTGCATCTCTGGCTCTTTTGTGCTCTTATCCGTTTCCCCTCCCTCGTGACCGTGTATGCTTTTTTGACGGTTTTCCTGTGATTTTTGATTGTATCCATACCTCGCACACACAATACATAAAAACAAGCAAAACTTTGCCATTTTTAGTCTTTTGGGTTCATTTAGGGTCATTTTTAAAAAAAGGTTTTATTAAACGGATAGTGTATTTTACAACTTAGCAAAATTCCCCAAAACTAAACTGATTGCGGACCCTCTGACGCAATATCACATGCCTTATAACCCAATCCTTCGAAAACGGTATTCCCCAAACTTAAAACCTTTGAAAAGTAGCAAAATTGTTTGTTTGAGAGAGCTAAGAGATCAAATTTATAAAACACCTAAAGTCCCCATTATTTCGAAAGATTTTTTTTATTGTTTATGATTTTTTCTTGATAAGTTAACTACCTAACTACAACTTATTTTGTTGACATGAATGATCTCGTTTTTATTACCTTTATTTTAGATAACTTTTAAGGAGCAATGAAATAAAAAGCAACGATTAAGTGTCTAAAAGAATTAACTTCCATCATTCCCCGATTTTCACTTTTCCCATGCTAAGTTTTTAAAAAACTAATATCACCATTAATTACAAACGAAGATGCTAAGACTACTATAATTACAACTTTCAATTTCTCTTCCCGACACATATATATATTTAAGTGTGTGTGGTTCAAAATAATTAAACCATTTAAATCTACAAATTAGATATTGAAATCCGTCCAGCTTTACACAAAGGCCTTTTGGGCGAATATATAATCACAATATAAGTTACAACTCCAAAGCAAACAAAAACCTCCTTAGCTAAGACATCGTTGGTGTCACTTGTCCCATTAATAGAACTTGTTTTTCTCTATCATCCCACCATCACGTGTAAGGTGCAAAGGCTTTTGACACCCTCCATTCTGAGAATACTATAATCGAAACGCATGAACTTCAGATGAAAAATGCCATTTAGACTATGCAAACCGATAGTTCAACAAAAGAATACATTGGCTTTAAGAATAGAAAACTTTTACTATATATTTTCCTAACTTTCAACATTATTGAATTAATTAATTTACTATATGTAGTCTATGAACTTGTAGTCACATTTCATTTGACGACACATCGGCCACGCCTCCGACAAGATCTCGTTGTACTTATTATGATACAAACCCAAAAATAGCATCCCCAACCCTTTGTCTTTCGAAGGTCACAACGGGGAGCGAACCTACAAATGCCCATGTACTATTTATTGCGATTAATTGTATTTAATTATTAACAACTAAGGATTTAATAACTTGCAACCTTTTATTCACAACAAAACATTTTTTTTAAATTTTAATTAATTAATTAAACAACACATTATTTTTGCAATAGAAAAAATTCATTTAAAAAACCACAAAGGATAAGCTTTAACTAAAATTCTTATTTACAAATGATGTTGACTAATTCATCATCGATAAAACTTTTTCTCTGAATATGTTGAAATTTAGACTTTTAAGAGCAAAATTCTAATTGTAAAAATTAAAGAGAACCACGTAAATTAATCTTTTTAAGAACTCCGGGAAGAAAAACAACCAAGTTATTCTAATTAAGCCTTTAAAGTTTTTCCAAATAAACCTTGTTTAGCATCCTAACTCGTAATCCAACACTATCCACATCTTCTTATCCTTTTCAATTTAAAATTTTCCTAATAAAGAAATTCACAAATACTTATCCTATATAAAATCCAACCCCCGTTTATTACCCGGCATATTTAAAATCTACTGATATTTAGGCACAAGTCTTCTTTACTAACAATTTCAAGTCTAGCAATTTTTAAATCTACATGAGACTAGCACAAACTATATGCATTACATTGTTAATGGAGAAAAGCTAGAACGTGTCTCTCGAAACGTACGGGTCGGATGCAAAATTACTTCTTATTCTCACCCAACGTAAAACCTACATTCGTGTCTTAATACTTTTTATATCTTATCGTTTCAACTACTAATATTTTTAATTTTTTAATTTTTTTCACAAATAGATCTTCAAAATTTAAAAATTTTTTTGCTTTTAGGGAAAAACGGTACGTGAGAACAAAACAATAAGCAGGCAAACCTCAAATCGATAGATTCCCTCCCAACTAAAACGAAACATTGTCCTCAATGTTTAAAAGTCAGACTCTACGCAAAATCTAAGCCGTTTATGATATATGACGAAGATAAACTAGGAACGTGTAAGATGAAAGGATAACGGGATTTCCCCAAACTAATTTCACACAAAGGATGGGAAGCTCGAGTGAAACGGGATGACAACACCGACACGAGAGTCTTTATAAATGGATGGTTTTAAATACTAATCCTGCAAAAAATCACAACAACAACAAACAACAAACAACAAGAAAAACGGAAGCAAATAGCTACAACACATCACGAACACATTATGTAAGAAAATAGAAAGAAAAAGGATAATCAAGGGTTGAACTCCCACGAAGCGGCTATTTTTGGTCACCGAGTCACGAAGCTCGACTCGATCCCTGAATTTAATTTCCTTATGGAAAAGTTAGGAAAACCGTGATAACCAATGGTGGTGTAACTCCCCTCCATAGTAATGCTTAAGACGTGCATTTACTTTGTAATTTGAACCATCGGGATGGAGATAATTGGGCTGGCCATAAGGAAAAACTTCGCAAATAATGGAAAGGACCGGAACCATTATGGACTTGAGCTTTCCGGAAGAAAATCTTTAATCGGAGTTAGAAGCAGTTAAGACATGATCATCCAAACATTGAAAATTCGATTCTTGTCTTCTTTGAGTCCGTGGGAAGAGTTTCTTCATCTTCTCCTTGTAAATAATGGACTTCTCATAATCCTTGATCTCGAAGCTCATTAAGTTCGTTTAGTTGGAGCTTTCGATGATCACCCACGGTTTTGAGATCGAAGTTGGCATGCTTAAGAGCCTAATATGCCTTGTGTTCTAGCTCAACTGGTAAATGACACGATTTTCCATAAACTAGCTTGTAGGGCGTGCATCCGATTGGAGTCTTGTAAGCGGTTCGAAATGCCCATAATGCATCGTCTAACTTGTCTGACCATGAGGCACGGTTTTCTCCTCTACCGTCCTTTCTAAGATTCTTTTAAGTCCATGTTTTAGCTCACAATATCTCTCAATTCTTTTTGCTTACCAATTCACTCTATTTGTATTTATATTTACACATCTCTCTTTCTGTTTTTAGCTCACAGTATCTCTTAATTCTTACAATAATAGGATATACCAGCAGTAGTAAGTATAACTAACAGTATTAACTCAGCAGTATTAAGTATAACTAGCAGCACTAATTATACTTAACAACAGAAACTTTTAAGTTACACGTACTTTCTCCAATTTCATCCTTAGCAGATCTTTCATTCCACTTCAAACATCCTTCCAGTTATCAATACTTCAAAGATTAAGAATTCCAATACTTGCAATCAGATATTGAAATCTGCTAACATCAAATGCTTTTGTGAGCAAATCTGCAACATTCTGATCTGTGTGAAATCTTGATCATCTGGATAAGCTTCTTCTCCATAATGAATCTCTTTGATAAAGGATGCTAATCTCAAGTGCTTTGTCTTTGAGTGAAAAAACAGGGTCTTCACTAGCAGATAGTGCTCTATTCTCAATATGAATCGTATTCCCTGCATAAAGTTATTCCATCATCTTAACAATTGATTTTAGATCTAAAGCACCTGTCCATAGCAATGGAATCAGCTATAATACTCATCTTCAGTTGTAGAATTAACAACAACAAACTTCTTTGCATTGCCAACGAAATCAAGCCTATAAACCTGGGAAATAACAACCTCCTGTTTGTGGATTTCCTATCTAATCTTGCCTCCTGTCATAGTCACTGTCAGTATATGCCACCAAAAATCAAAAGGTGAATCTGGGATAACCAAAGGCCCAATTTAGGTTGATCCTTTTAAAGTATCTAAAGATCCTTTTCCACAACTTGAAGTGTGAACTTTTAAGATTGACTTGGAATCTTGCACAAGCACATACTGCATAATATCAGGCCTTGAAGAAGTTAGATACATCAATGATCCAATCATGGATCTATACAAGTGTTTATCTACATCTTCACCAATATTCATCCATAGAGCGCAAAGTCAATATGGGTTTTCCATGGGTGTGCTTCAGTTTTGGACATCCCTAAAGACAAACTTCTTTCAAAATTCTTAGTCACATACTTGTCTTAGCTTATAAAGACCCATCTTCCTTCCTCCGTCACTTGCAGTCCTAGTAGAAGAATGGAGTTCACCCATAAGCACATTTGAAACTTCTTATGCAAGTATCTTCTCAAACTCAGTGCATAATGAACATTTCTTTTAGAAGACCAAAAAATAACATCAACATACCACTTAAACTAACAAAATTATCTCCTTTGACCCTTCTGATAAACAAGAGTCTGTATCTATCTTCTTTCTCTGAAACCCTTTGTCTAATAAATATGTTGACAAGGTTTTCATACGCAAGTTCTGGGAGCTTGAATGCCAATCCATAAATGCCTTTTCGTACTTTAATTACTTCGTTAGGGAAGGTTGGATCTTCAAATCCCTGGTGGTTGACAAACATGACATTCACTCTTTCAAACTTACCAATAGCAAATCAACTATTGACAGCCATCTGTGACAGTCCACAAAGTCATTTAAATAAGCCTAGCTAAGAATAACCGGATTGCTTCAATTCTGGCAATAGGGGCAAAGACCTCATTATAGTCAATCCCTTCTTCTTGTATGTACCCTTGAGCAACCAACCTTGCTTTGTTTTTTTATCATAATACCTCTTTCATCCTTCTTGTTCCTGTACACCCATTTAGTACCAATGACCCTTTTGCCATTAGGTAAATCCATCAAGGTCTAAACCTGTTGTAACTTGAACTGCAGAAGCTCCTCTTGCATAGCTTCTATCCAGCTTAGATCTTTTAATGCTTGGATTACCTTCTTGGGCTCTTCTTGTGATAAGAAACATGCAAACATGCAATTTTGAAAGTCTTTATGATTGGTCCTCTGTTGCACTGAACTAAACATTGCATGTTCAGTCATATTCTTTGCCATTCTTCTTGTTTAAGGTGCTAAATTTAAATCTATAATAATTTGTTCAATTGGATGATCTTGTGTGAATATGTTGTATTGTTGAAATAGGACCTGACAGCAATAATGCATCTAAATTTTCATCGTCGGCCCCTGCACCAACATCTTCAACATCATCAGAATAGACAATATCTTCTAATTTCAGGCATATTAAGGATCATCATACACATGAGAGGTCCATATAACCTATATTACATCAACAACATTATCTTTTATCTGCAGCAAGCATTGAACAATTGGAGTAACATTAATTACTAAATTTAGTGCTATTGACATTTGCATCCTTCTCTTGATTAACTCTTGGCTCCTCTATACTTGGAACCTCACTATCTTCATTCCCTGGATCTTCAGCATCCTTCTTTTCCTCCTCCCCTGATGGTTTGAATCCAGCATCAGGAGAATCCTTTGAACTTTGAGAGAATAGTAGATCAGCAGGCAACTGGTAGCATTATATAATCTTTCCGGTCTAGCATGTCTCCTATTATATGCATGTATTTGTATCATCACTATGCTCTTATACCTGCACTACCGATAGATATTCCTTCAACAACTGGCTTATATTTCATAGACTTTGTTAGTGCATCTATATCAAAAAGCCAATTTGGTCCACTTCCTGCAATATTAGGTGTATTCTCACTAAATTGAACATGCAGGTTCTCTTCTACTATCCTAGTTCTACTGTTGAATACTCTGAATGCTTTGCTATTGGTAGAGTATCCTACAAAGAACCCTTCTCACCATTCCATCAAAACTTACATAGGTGATCTATAGTAATAAGGATTATAACATACACCCAAATTTCACATGAAGGCTTAAAGCAGTTTTTGTGTACCTAAAAAAGTTCATAAGGGGTCTTGTTGTGAGGCTTGATAACTAACACCCTATTTTGGACATAACAAGCAGTATTAACTGCTTCAGCCCAGAAAGTTGTTGGAAATTTTGAATCAGCTAGCATAGTCCTAGAGCAGCACTATTAGTGTCCTATTTGTCCTATTCTGCCACTCCATTTGTTGTGGAGTCCTACAACACTAAATTCCCTCTTAATACCCTTCATTTCACAGAACTGGTTCATGACCCTATTCTTGAATTCAGTCCCATTGTCACATCTAATCACTTTTACCTTAAGGTCTATTAGATTTTCTATGCCTGTTATGAAGTTTTAAGGATTTCACTAGTTTCATCCTTAGTGGCAAAAAAAAACCCAACTAAACCTACTAAATCATCTAGTTACTACTAGCTAATCATGCTTTTTCATTAAAACTCTTTACAAATGTTAGGCCAAACGAAATCCAAGTGGCAACATAGTAATGTTTGTCGAATTGAACTGACGTTTTGGCTCTTAAAAAAGCACCGTGTGAATTCCCTTCTGACAAGCAACACAAGTTTGATTAATTTCAAAAAGTTTTGAATGTAAACCTCTTACAAGGTTTCCCCTTACTAGTTTATTCATTGTTTTGAAATTTACATGTCTACCATAGCCTCCTATGCAAAGAATAATTCATCTTGTTGGATTTTACAAAGAGACAATTGAGACCCACCCTTGAGAACAACATTCTTTAAATCACACTGAACATTGTTATCCTTATCTAGAACTTTTAGCAAGACTGATTTCATCATTTAGTAACTTAAAGTCTGAGGAGACAAACAACTCATGCCAGTAGTAGTAAAAACGACTAATCGTTCTTGGTTACTCATTTGAGAGACACTGAAGATGTTAAAAACTTTAGTTCCTTTACAAAATACACATCTTAAAAATCTAATTTACCAGTTTCTTATTTTTACCTCAAGTAAATTCCCTATTTGGAACTTCGATCCAAAAGCAACAAATCCTCTATCAAATTCTCACAATTTGTAAGATAGATCTGTTATCATGTCATAGTAGCCTAGAGCATCCACTGTCCAATTACTCCTTTACCCTCAAATCATGCTGTGATTGCCATGCACATAATGGTAGGAAAATTAGTTTCTTTTTGGGGACCCAACCATTTACTGACATTGGATTTCATCAATATAGTTAAATTTTTAAAGGACATAGATGCACCATTTGTTTTCTGGAGACAATGGTCTAAAACTTTATGCTTTTGGATTCTAAAAAACCAACATGCTGAGTAGACCTTAACAGCATTTCCCTTGTTTCCCTTAACGATAGCAAAGAACTACTTTTGGCCAGCAAATATTAAAACCTTTATTCCCTTAACAGTATTAACCTATTTTAGTGAAATTACTGTTATTAGTTGCCTGTTATTTTGTTTCAAGAGGCCTTCCTAGCAATTTTGAAATATGCTATATTAATAACATTTTTCATGAGGTCTTACCCTTATTCACTGTGTTCTTAGGTTGAACCGTATTAAACTGGTCCCTAGTAAATATTAAGTTGAAAATTGTTCAGACAATTTAGACTGTTCATGAATCTTTTCCTTGTTTTGACAGTGGAGGGTTAATTTAGAGGAAATTCTGTTTGTTTAACCCTTAAACATTGGTCCTAAAGTTGGTGTTTGCAAATCTCCATTATTATACCATTATTGCAGATCATTCTTCAAATGATCAAAATCTCACCACCTTCATGAAATCTTGTTGACCATCTAAAATCACTCCCTAAATTTTTGAGACATCTGTTGTGTTATAGTTTCTCTTTTCCATTAGGACTGGGTAATTTGCCTATTTTTTATCAATTGATGTTTTCCAAGGAGATTTTACTTTCTTAGTAGACCTAACAAAGTTTATCTTAGCAAACTAGGTATTAAACTGTCTTAACTGTTTTTCAAACCTTATGCATATTTTCTTCATCACTATCAGATGACCCAAACCTGCATATTGGTGATCAATTTTCTTCCTATCAATCTTAGGTTCATAAGTCTCAATAGTAGGCTTCTCAACTATAGACACACTAACAACCATTCACAGTCAGACAAAAACATCTAGACTTAGCAATAAACTCAATTAGAATTTTGGTGCATAAAATTCCCATATAAGTAGGTGGGAGCAAAAACATTTATCCCCTAAACCTGTTTTACACTTATCCATTATCTGAGCGGCTAGGCATTTTTACTTAGGCATTTTGAGAGATTTTCAAAATTTTTTGGTACTGTCGTTATGAACCTCATCTTTTTCTTTTATAGCCAACTCTTACTTCCTTTTAAGCTTTGTAATATCTAAATCTCTTGAACAGATTTCACATTTTAAGAGTTTTATATCTTCCTCATACACATACTCATTTTTTTTAAAGACTAACAGTCTAGCTTTCCTACCAGATTTCTAAACCATTTTTAAAATAGAGACAACACTTATCCTCGCTGTTCTTATCTTTAACTATGTTCATATTTTGTTCTATTTAGATTTTTGACACATTCTAAATAAGATAACAACAATTTAAGTCATTAGATACCTCAGAGTTTGTAGAAGAACTTGAACTTATTGAAGAATAAGCCATGAGAGCAAAATTGGTTGGACCTTCTTCTGCATGACCACTCCAGATCATTAAGCCAAAGCCATCACACTGAGACACATAAGTGCATTTAAAGTAGTTTTCCTTCCTCAACTGCACAGTCCTTCTGTAGGCTCATATGTTCATGCTGTCTTACTCTGGGTGCCCTGCACATCCCTGCAAATGTCCCTCACTTTGTTGTATTGAAACACCTCTACCCTTGGACTTGTCAAACCCAATTCTTTCTTTGTTGCCTATATCTAGCTTCCTTCTAGTATTCTTCAGGAATCTTCTTGCCCTTATAGTTAGCATAGAGCCCATGTTCCACTAATGTCCATTTCTCTAGATCCTCTGGATGGATTTGTTTGTAAATCTTCATTATCAAGCTTTGGAAGTTAGTGGTTGTACTATCAAAACAAGAATAAATCACAGAATCACATAATTTTCAATAGTTGTTGTGACTTTGATCATCACACCCTGAATTGCTACATATTAACAACGCCATGAGCAGTATTAACGCTCTAGTTGCACTGATATGCTTGAAATGAGGTATAGAAAGGCTCATTGTGTGAGTTTTAGTAGTTGAGTTATATGTCCCAATGACCTATGATTCAAAAGCCTTTTTAAATAATTGAAGATGTCCATCTACAACACAAATTCCCCAATCTCTGTGTTGTTTTATCCTCCATCACCATGGTATGCAATAGTTCATTCTTGTGACAAGCTTTCTCAAGAATTTTTCTGATTATGTCTTACTTAAGGGATAACTTCACCATAGCACTCTAATTGACTAAATTAATTTGAAGCATCTTTCATAGGTTTGCCTTAAACACTTCTGTGCTGGATGCAGCAAAGTTTTTATATATGAGCTGCTTCAAAAGATTTTTTCTGAGTTTTCTTTGTACAGTATTACCTCCAATCAGTTCTCAATAGCCTTCATCAATGACATATGCATCCTTGTAATGAGTTAAACTTAATTGATGCTCATTAGGTAAGGCCATCCAATAAGTGCTTCTTTTTCCTCAACTCTGCCTCTTGTACCTTCTCTTCAATACTTGTAGAAGGGATAACATACGCTCTTACCATCAACAGTCCTTGGTTACAAAATGGTGCATTACCAGTTTTCTAATGATCTTCGATTGAGTGTAATCAATGGCACTATAAGGTACTGGCTCCTTCTCATCTTCCAGAGAACAACTCACCAGGTTTAAATATGGGTAGCTTGATGGATTTGGTAGTTGAGATCCATTGATTCTGAAAAATTTATGATCTTGTGGTAGTAAAGTTTCTTCTTATTCAAACTTCTCACAGCTCTGATACCCACTTGTTTGACCCCAATAGAAACGATCTTGCGTAGTCTTGTATAAAGCTAAGTTGTATTGAATAAATCCAAAACAACTATGATAGAAACTTTGATTGTGAATATCAAAGACTATGCGGAATCTAGTCAATGATACTAAAAAGAATTTAATGAAACAGTAATAAAAAAGATCAATAACAAAACAGTTTACCAAACTTTCAGCCTTAATATAATACGAACACTCTAATATGTTAGGGTTACAAAACCGTTGAGCAACGAATCGATTGACAGAACAAGTGCAAAGATATATCAATCTTTTATCCCTAGGGACCATCCTTTATACACCAAGGATCCTAACTGACTTACAATATTTTTCCTAAGTAATCATGATCTTCAAAACAAAAAACTTGATATTTTATCTTTTTACCAAAAATATCTCATACATATCACATTAATGCAAACTTTATACTTTAATGTCAATCTATATCCATTAGCAGTTTGTAAATCTTTTTAGTAGTTGTAACTTTGTACCAGCAATAGTAACTCTGAATACAGTTTAACTTCCAAAAGCATCAAGAAGCGTTTAAAATCCTAACAAAGCTGTTGGGAAGGGCTTGAATCTCTCTCGAACAACAAACAACGGAGGAGTAGGAAAAGAAGATGAGATCAAGCCTTCCCAACCTATTAGATATGATTAAAATCTTCTTGAAGCTGTTGTGGAAGTACAACAGGTTATTCAGAGTTACCTACTAGTCGGTACAAAGTTACAATACTTAAAATAGTAGCAACTGCTAATGGATATATATTGATTAAAGATAAAGATTGCTTTATGTGATATTAAGAGATATTTTTTGTAAAAGAACTTATAAGTTATTGTTTAGTAGATCATGAAACCTTAGTAAAATATTGTAAATCAATTAGGACTCCTTGGTGTATAAAAGGATGACCTAAGGGCATAAAAGATTAGGAATATCTAACAATTGTCTTGTCAATCTATTCGAATCTTCAAGGTTTTGTAACCCTAACACTATTAAGAGTGTGTCGAAATATATTGAAGGCTGAAATTTTGTGGTAAACTGATATGATAATGATCTTGCTTAATACTGTTTCATTGAAATTCATCTTAGTATCATTGACTAATTTCCGCTAGTCTTTGATATTCACAGATCAAAGTTTCTATCATTAGTTGTTTTGGATATATCAATACAACTTAACTTTATACAAGCTAAGCTAGATCTATTCTATTGGATCAACAAAGTTATACATAGCGTCGTGAGAAGCATTGAATGAGAAGAAACTTAACTACACACATGATCAATTGTTTCAAGAAGCAATGATTCTCGATCTACCCAACCATCAAGCCAACCCATGACTTTAACCTGGTGAGTATGATCTCAGGAAGATGAGGATGGAGCAGTACCTATAGTGCATTGATTACACTCCATCGAAGATCATAGAAAATGGTAATGCACCCATAGTAACAAAGGACATGTTGATGGTAATTGAGTTCTTTTATCCCTCCTACAATCTATGCAGAGAAAGAACAAAGAATGCATGAGTTGAATGCAAGAAAGGCACTTTATTGATGCCTTTACCTAATGATCATCAAATAATGTTTAACTCATACAATGATGCTAAGACATGATGCAGCTTAAGATAACAGATTTGGAGGTTAATCTGCTACAAAGTAAAATCATAGAAAATCTTTGAAGCAGCAATATAAAAACTTTGCTGCATCCAGCACAGAAGTGATTAAGCAAACCTATGAAAGGCTTCAAAATCTAATTAGTCAACTAGAGATGCATGGTGAAGTTATCCCTTAAGAAGACATCAATCAGAAATTCTTGAGAAGCTTGTCACAAGAATGAACTATGCATACCATTGTATGGAGGAACAAACCAGAGATTGAGACTTTGAGTTTAGATGACCTCTTCAATAATTTAAAGGCTTATGAATCAAAGGTCAATGGGACATCTAACTCAACTACTAACTCACACAATGTAGCCTTTCTATACTGCTATCATCACTAAACCATTGCAACTATACATTTAATACTGCTACAGGGTGTTAATACTGCTAGCACTCAGGGTGCTGCTGATAGCTCAACAACTATTGAGAAATTTAATTGGATTCTGGATTTATGCCCTTATTAAGCTAGCCAACCAACTAACACCACAGCTTGATGAATGAAGAATTTAACAACAAATCCATCAGAAGAACTAGAATAAATGGGACTTAAGGTGGAACATTGCTATGCTAACAATCAAAGGGCAAGAAGAAACCTGAAGAATACTAGAAGAAGCTAGATATAGGCATACAAAGAAAAGAATTGTGTTTTACAATCCAAAGGTAGAGAGTTTTCAACTACACAAGGAAGAGGACACTATTGCAACGGATTGCAGGCACCCAAAGGTCAAGACAGCAGGAACAATGACCAACAAGAATGACGTGCCAGTAGAGGACGACTACTTTAATGCCCTTAGAGTCTCAGTGTGATGTCGACACCCCCCTCGCTTATGCTATGATTGGACGTGGCCAAGCAGAGAAGGTCCAACCGAATGTTGACTCTCATGCTTATTTCTTCCAATAAGTTCCAAGTTCTTCTACAAACGTCTGAGTAATCTAATGAACTCACATTGTTCATCTTTGGATTATTTTTTTTTTTTTATTATTAAGAATGAGTGTCAACAATCTAAAAGAACAAAATGAACAATTAGATAAAACTTAAGGACCGAGCTAGGATAGAGTAGGTATCACTTATAAAACTGGTTTAGCATCTGTAGAAGCTAGACTTTAGTCTTTTAAGAAAAATTAGTATGTGTGTATGAGGAAGATCAAAAACTCATTGACAATTTGAAATCTGTTCAAAGAGATTATAGATCTTCAAAGCATAACAGTGAATTAAGAGTTGGCTATAAAAGAAAAAGATGAGGTTCAAACTAACATTACAAAATTTGAAGAATTACATCAAAAAGCCTAAGAGAAAAACTCTAGAACAGTCAGATAATGGATAAGTGTAAAACAGGATTAGGGTATAATGTTGTCCCACCTCCTTATACTGGGAATTTTATGCCACCAAAATCTAATTAAGTTTATTCTAGTCTAGATGATTTTGTTGATGTGAATGAGTCTGTTAGTGAGTCTATAGTTGAGAAGCCTACTATTGAGACTTATGAACCTAAGACTGATAGGAAAGAAAATAGAGCACCAATTATTGAGGATTGGGTATCTGATAGTGATGAAGAAAATATGCCTAAGGTTGAAACAGTTAAGATGTTTAATAAACCTAGTTTTGCTAAGATAAACCTTATGGTTAGGTCTACTAAGTCAAGTAAAATCTCCTAGAAAACATACAGATTTATAAAAACAGGCAAACATACCCAGACCTAAATGAAACAAGCGAAACAAAAACCAACAGATGTCCTCAAAAAATTAGGAGTGGATTTTAAATTTCAACAAAGCTTGTCATGTAAAATGTGTAGTTTTTGATCATTTTGAAGAATGATTGCAATAACTTGTATAATAATGGAAGATTTTCAAAACCAGTCTGGACCAATGTTCAAAGGGTAAACAAACAGAATTTCTCTAAATTAACTCACCCCAGTCAAAAAAGGAACATGATTCCAAGAACAGTCTTAACTTGGTCTGACCCAATTTCACTTAATATTGCTAGACCAGTTAATACTGTTCAACCAAGAACAACATGAATATTGCTGGACCCATAAAAAATTTATTAATAATGAATATTCAAATGCTCAGAAGGCCTTTTAAAAAATAACAGACAACTAATAACAGAATTTCACTCAAAAGGTTTATATACTGTAAGGGAATAAAGGTTAATATTGCAGGCCAAAAGTATTCTAGTATTGTTTTAAGGTGAAACAAGAAGATGCTGTTAATTCCTCACATGTTGGTTTAGAGACCAATGCAAAAGTTTAGACCATGTCTCAGAAACAATTGTTTGCATCAATGTCCTTAAAAGAATTAACTATAATTGATGCAACCAATCATAGATGGGTTCCCTTGGGTCCTCCAAAAAAGAACTAATTTTCCTACCATACTGGATGCAGTGGCCAATCGACAGCAAGATTTGAGGGACAAAAGGGAGTAATTGACGTGGATGCTCTAGGCACATGACAAGAAACAATCCTATCTTACAAATTGTGAAGAGTAATCTCCTTCCTTCCCTCTCTTTTCTTTCTTTATTGAAAATTGAAAATGTGTAAAAGTAAACACTCTAGCCTCCTCTCTCTTACTCTTAATCTTCCTTAATGATACTTATGCAAACATGACATATAACAAATCCCTTTTTCTACCTTCCTCTTATCCGCCACTAAACACTTAAAGGTTTATTTTCCGCAACTTGTGATCTATTACTTGTTTTGGAAAGTAGTACGAACAAACTTTGATACGAAACAAACCAAACATTTAATTTTTTCATTTTTTTTATTTTTTGACACAACAACACAAGTAAATCATCCCATGGCTTTTGATGCCAATTGTAGGAATCTCATATTTCATATCACACATACATACTACACGTAATAAGCAAGAGAGGAGAGAAAGACTAGATTGGTGGAGGTGTTTGGATAAACTTGTTTATTTCATAAGGAAGGAGTATTTGTTTCTCTAACACACTTACATTACACACACTCACACACCCTTTCTATGAGGTGAAAGAGTCCTTTTATAGCATAAGGCTCTCCCTGCACTTTACCTCATGGGGCGATGTGGGATAGTTTAACTACTATCTCACATAAACTCGTAACTTAGTCTATTTCACTAACTAGTACACGCTTACTATATGTCTATCTATTACAAGACTTGTGAGATTTATAATAATCATCACTTTCTATAAAACTGAAATCTTAACAACATCTAAACAAACCATCACATTTCATATTCAAAGATCAAGCATTAGTTACACAGAGTCCTTACCAAAATCACAAAAAGAGTCCTAACCAACATCACAAAAAGTACCCAACCAACAACCAAATATGACAATCTAAGTGAGACAACCAAGTAGGCTAGTCATGAACACCGTGTTGTCAAGTACATCATGGTGGGCTTCAATAACCATCTCATTCAGCCTTTTAATCTTTTCCACATCCCGTTCTTGAACTCTCTTCAACTTACTAGTACCTTCGACAACAGGATTAGAACCGGTCAAGATCTCTACCTCCCTAATCAAGGCAGCCTTGTGGTTCAAGCGCTCATCCACTTCAGCAATTAGCCTCATAAGCTCCCGTGCATCCGCATGATTAGCATCCATTTCTCTCAGAACGAACCTACATTTTTCTCTCCATGTGAGTAGAGTTTGCAGCCTTTGCCAATCTGTCACACAAAACCAAATGTTTGGGCGCCTTTAGGTTTGCCATTATATGATAACATATGATATGATGGAGTAATAATTTTGTAAGGTTTGTTAGGAATGAGAGAGTTATGTGGTTATGATAAGGGTTAAGTACAACATCTATGAATTTGAAATGATCTAGAGAAATATAAATCGGTAGTCAATTAAATGAAATTATTGTGTTGCAAATTTAGTCCTTGAAAGAAAGATCTTCAGTGGGAAGAGAAGTTTGCTAGGTGTTTAGTATAGTTGGCGGGAATAAGGAAATGACAGAAATTCCCTTACATGCAGCGCACGTGAGGTACATAATGAGAGCTTCGTTACAGAAAAAGGTTTGTGGGTAATTTTGCATTGCCACATAGGATAGAGGGATACAATTGGAATTAAGTTTGTATCACGGGCGATTTTGAAAAAATCGACAACTTTAAAGACATAATTTGCCATTTACCCCAAAAATAGATAGGGGTTTTTTGTTTTGATGATACTGAGTTGGTCGAGTCTATCAAATTTAGGTCGGGTTTTGATGGTAAATGTTAACTTTTTTTACTTTGTTCACCTTTTTTACTTTGCAATATTAAGTTAGATTTATTTGTTTTATAAATTGTTTAATTTATTATTATATTGAATTAGGCAAAATCTAGAGTCGTGGTTTGGGGAAAATAATATTGGTAATCGAAAGTGTTTTAAAACACGGATTGACCTGGCTGGTTGAAACAGTTGAACCGTGAACCAGTTAAGTGATCGAAAGCCGATTTTATCCAAAAACCCGGTTGAACCGTGACCCGCTTTTAGACATGTTTACAAAATAAATTAGAGAAAATGAATTATTATTTGTGTTTGGCCTATAAAAAATACTCACACATATTATATAAAAAATGAGAGTTATTATATATATTATTACTTACGTTTGATAATATAAAGTCATTTTTTTCGAAATCACTAATGTCAACCATGACAATAAGAGTGAATACACATATAAGTTTTTTAGTGGCAAACATGTTCGTCACAGACAAATTATCAAATTAATGACAAACACTTTCATCACTAATAAGTATATTTTATTGACAACCTTTAGTTCCTCGTCGTACTCGTAACTAATGAGTAAATTCTATGACAAGTTGACAAACAAAGAGTTGTGACAAAACATTGATGATTAGTATATATTTCGTCACTAAATGGTCCAATTAGTGACGAGAATATGGGTCGTCAAAAAATTGTTTGTCACTAAAGTTATTTTTTTTGTAGTGGCAAAACAGAAAACACATTTTAGTCTTAACACCCTCATTAACTTGTTTCTTCTTCAATGTGATAGCACCATTGTTTGAGATAAGTCTATACACAATTTTTATTGGTTTTTACCCGAACGACCTGACAGTTTGTTTCCTATTTTGGTTCACCACTTGGAAACCATCATCAAAAACCTCAACATTTGCTTTGGTAAGGGCCTGTCGAATCGTATACGAACAACTATCCGTCGGGTGTCCAAAATCTTTCACGTAAGGAAGCGTGGAGGTTTCCACTCCTACTCGATTGTCACCTTCTCACAAGTATAACCATCATCTTTAAGATTCAGAATAACAATTACTATTGACTTTTTAAGCCCTATTTAGTTCGCAGTAATTTGATGTAACAAGATATAATAGTAATCTGACATTATGTAGGTTGTCTGGTTTACAAAATAGAGAGAATTGTAAATAAGATTACATTATATAGATTGTTTGGTTTCGTTGTAATTGTAATTTAGTAACTCCAGTTACATCAAGTGAGGGAATTGAGATTACACAGGAAGTTGGATGAACGTTTTAAATTATATTATAATTCAAAATTTTATACTTTAACACATCAATATTTATAAATTATTATTATTATTTTATTTATTTTTAAATTATTATAGCATCACTTTCATTAGAAATTCATGATAATTACAAGAAATTAGTGAGAAGTCGAGATACTATCTGAGCCCCCACTCTTGTAGCTATAGCAAAATTGATCATACTAAAAATTAGTGGAAATGTGAGATACTATCTGAGTTCCAACTCCTCTAGCTATAGCAAAGCTAATCATATTATTATTATTATTGACGCTTGGTGTTGCGTGCAAGTTTTACATTTATATTCACAACTTATTATTCTATCAAAAATGCATACGAGCAAGTATACTCGTTCATTCATAGTAAAGGTGGGTAAGTCGAGTTTGTTCTACAGGACTTGGTTATAATCATTATATTGCAACGAAACAAGTAAATAGGTTGTCACGATCCCTAATACTTCATAAATCGGAAAATACTTCAAACTAGATTCATTCATATTTTAAACAATACTTGTGCCAAAAATTCTATTTCATTAACATAGAGTGCTTGATTCGTTTGGTTAAACACAATTGTGCGATTCACAAATTCTTTTATCATGGCTTCGATCTATGATGTATTTCACAAAGACCATATAAATATTAGCTTGTGGGTGAGCCCTTTGACCTATGAATACCCACAAGTACTAATCTAATTGAAAATCGATTTGCTAGAAAACGGTATACATCAAGTTCATTCACACGAGTCCTTTTGACCTATACTCGAGTTTAAATTATCACAAGTCTTTTTAATAAGGTTAATTCGATAGGTGTCAACTACCGAAAACCCTACTAATTCGTGCACTAATTTTTAGGAATGAAAACATAACGAGAAATCCTTTCGACCTATAGATCCGGTTAAGTTCCATCAATGAATTAACAAAACATGTTTTTGATTTAAACAAACTCGCAAGATGATAAACATAATCATGCACAATTTAACCAAACACTCATAGTTAATTCCATTTCATTTTTGCACAAGTATAACCAAATTACTCCATATTTATTCCAAACACCGAACACAATCTCATAACAATATCCATAACATCAAAGTAAGAATTCATTTCTAGAAAAGTAATACCTAATCCTTTGCTTATAATAGAAAACTTAGAACTTGGATTTAGAGAAATCCAAACGCCTCCAATTAACCAAATAACCGACTCTAAACCAATCACGAGCAACCAACGCCTTCTACCTTCGTTCTTGATTGCCTGCTGGAAAGGGCAGAATTATTGTAGCTAAATTTTTGCCCAGTCGGGCGGCTACACCATCAGATGTAGCCTCAGAGGTTGCTCGGATAGCCGGGTGGCTACTCCTTACATCCCATATGAAATTTTGCCTTTTATTTTGTTTTCTCTTCCTGGTTTCTTCCTTTTTGCTTGAGTTGTCTTGTACAACTTATATTCCCTTAAAAACACTCGTTCTTGAGCCCGGGATCACTCCTTTAATCAACATCGAATCTTACTTTTGGCGGAATTCTTCATGAACACATTTCTTCATGATTTTTCCTCTTTTCTCATTTTTCCGTCTTGGCTAGCTACGAACACATAAACTCAACTTTGCATAATATTAGTAATAAAAGTTCGTTAATAGATAACGTGCGTAAAACATACTTGATTTGAGCGTTATCAAATTCCCCTACATTTAAGTTCTGCTTGTCCTCGAGCAGGTTTAACATAGAAATAATTCCAACAATACATCGATCATGATTCACAAAAACATATCTAATTGCTCTAATACGAGAAAAGAACAAATCCTAACTCTTATACATTAGGAAACTAAATAAATTAGGATAGAGTCCATATACACCTACAATGTAGCAAATAAGTCATGCATCTTTTGTTTAAACCTCCTCCAGCCGAATAATGCAAAGAAAAAGATAACAAATACCATCCTAAGTTAACTCTTTTGTCCAATGTTTAAAAGCCCATAACCATTTTCTCCCAAAACCCACATAATCTCGTGACATCTAGCTGCTAGCACCTTGATTTTTGCTTCCACGCCATATACATTTTTCACCTTTAAATCACTATACATTAACCAATTGAAAACCCAAGAAATTCTTTACCTCAATTGGTTTAACAACAGAATGTGACTTCAAGATGAAGCACTATGCATGCATTCTTTGTGAGTATAAGAAGACTTGCATCCTTTTTGCAAACACAGAAGAAACAACAACATCCTCATTATCATACCTCACTATCTCACTTGTTTGTTTTCTTGGCATTCTGGTTCAACACCTACACAACACCCAAACAAACTCGCGCCCCTTTGTGCCCTTGTCATATGCAAAACCCTAGCCCTAACAAGATTCTTGAGTGTTCCACTTCTTGTTATTCGAGTATTAAGACAGCAAAAAATAGAAGTGGTGTTGGGTCATAAGAGAGCAACTTTGGTGAAAATTCGTTGGTTTAGAGTTGCGTAGGGTTTTCAAGCAATTAGGGTTTTCTCGTTGAGTCAAGCCCTTCACGCACACAACCTCGCGTTTTACTGTGAGCCGTTACTTCTATTTTACTCCTTTATATCATGCAATTCTTATGTCATAGTGTTGTGCTTAAAACCTATTAAGAAAGAAAACACTTTTCTTTTGAACACTATCTGATATGAAGTCGAATAATACTATAACGTTTATTAAACTTGTAAAATGACAAATAAGTTATGAACCATGTTTATGCTAGGATATTTAGGGTAGAACCCAGCCCCCTTTGTAGTTTGAATACATTGGTTTAAGGGAAAGAGAAACGTATAAGTATTGATAATGTAAAACGCAACCCACACCTATGATTTTATGTACGTTATTCGACACCTAGTAGTGGTCACAAAAAACGACTTCTTTGTTTATATACAAAAATAGAGACATGAAAAGATTGTTTTTGCCTGAATTCTCTAGGGTTTTGTCAATAGAGACAGAGTTAGAAAGTCTCAAAGGTGAGCAAAAACCTGTTACCTTGTTACACTGTTTTTAAAACAACCTGGTAGGTCGACTTTAGGCTTTGATTTGACTCAGCTAAACTAAGAGATAAGGTCAGTGCTTAGGGGCTTTTTGTAGTTGACATGGCGATTTTTATTTAGGAATTTGAATCATCGAAAACGGTTGAGTAATGAGTTCGCAACATGGGCCGCAAAAGTTAGTAATGCAGCGATGTAGTTATACTAGCATGTCATGCAGTTATTACTGTTGACCGAATGTTTCGACCCCTTTACTTTGTGCACTTTTTTAGACACTCGATATCGAACCCCTAACAACAAAACTTATAAAGAGATGAATTAATTGTCGACCTGGCCTGAGTTTATCAAAGGTGTTTTATCTCATCTAATTGTTGAGTGATTAAATGTCGCAAATTGAGATCAAAAATATGTTGCGCACTTAGCCAAAATGTGTTTGTTTCTGTGTTTAAAATCCAGTCGCGACACACACTCACTTAGCCCCATTTTTGACCCATTAAACGACCTCGTTAGACAAAACTTAAAAGACGAGAGTTGTAGACGACCTGGCAAAGTTTTAAAGCTTACTTTTAGTTTGTAACTTCACATGTACGAGCCTATAATGTATAATCTAAAACTCTTAAACGTCCGTCGCCTAATTATTTTAAAATAAAAACGTTTACTTTAACATATATAACTTGTTATTAGTCAACGTTTGCTTAATTAAATTGACACATTTAGAGACCAAACTAAGGCCCCGACATGAATTAACCACCAAAAGCATAACGGACCTAGATTCTAAAATATCCGATATCGTAGTTTACATGTTTATTAATAATAGGACATAACCCGTTATATTTGGCCAAATTTTCATGAAAAGTCATAATTATAAACAAGCGATATTTTCTCAACTCAATCACACACTATGGATGAATATGCAAGTTATTTTATATTATTATTTTTCCGTTTAGTGAATATTATTATTTATTCATAGTTGCGAAAGTCCCATTTGCATCGTTTTTCGTGCCACCACTTTGCTTCTACGTTATCATTACTTAGAAGCGAGTTATAGTCCCCATCTTTTATACCTTTTTAATCAATTTATCAAATCTCGGGATGAGATCATGTTTTGTTTTACAAACAAGAATGCAAGTACATTTTAAATTCAAATTATGAGTTAGCCTAAGGTAGCATAACCCACTAAGCCCATCATCATGAATTGAAAATTAGAGCATAGATGTAACTGTTAATTGCATTATGTAAGCGCGAATGTTATGAATAGATCTATTTGGGATTAACATCCCGTTCGGCCAATAGCTCTTACTAGATTTACCGTTGTACCAGAACGACGAATGTAACCATTTGGAATCAAGATGTTACGGGTTTAAAACCATCCTACATTGGGCAAAGTCATTTATATGTATTTTATATACATTCATTGTTGAGCGTCAGTGTCATGAGCTTAGTGCATTTCGTAATACATTTTTGTGATATTGTATTCGTTGCTTTATTACAAGAAAATCTTGCTATCCGCTTCATTAAATTTATAAACCTATAAATTCACCAACATTATTGTTGACAGTTTAAACATGTTTTCTCAGGTCAATAAGGTACAAGTCACGGATACATTGGACGGTCGTCATTTGAAGTCACATTATCATAAAGATTTGCATGCATTACATTTTGGGATATTGTTATGTTGTGAAATCTTTACTTTACCAAGTTAAACAAGTAACCCATGATGCTCTTTTGGAAACTAACCAATATTTTCTTTATGAAATCCAATGTATCAGTTTTTAAACGACCCTTATAATGGTCGTTCTCATATCTTGTGCTATTGATCTATGAAGTAATACCCCCGGAACATCATATTCCGCTGTGGCCCATTTTGGGGGTGTTACAGATTGGTATCAGAGCCAAGGTTATAGAGAACCAGGTCAAACGTTTTTACTTGGTCTATAACCGTTTTCAAACATTGTGTCATTCAAAAGTGTTCCAAAGGGACATACATACATTACTTATTTGCATATAGTATACATACTTACATGTCATGCATCATTTTAGCATTAGTTGATTTTACTAAGTGCTTACATAAGTTATATACGTGCTTATAATACATTACGTATATTACTGATGGTATTATATAATATACTTATACAAGTTTATATTATGATTACAGATTCTCCATGTCTTCAGACAACGCTACATCCACTGTTACCTATACGTCCGTATCTTTTGATTCAAATGGACCATCATCATGGGGCATTCCACTCGTGAATGCCAGCGAGATTCTGGATATGGACCCGTACGAGGAGGTCGCCCAACAAGGGCAGGCCCATCCACTGTCACCTGCCTATGTACCTGACCCCATGGAGTTGGATGAGCATGCACCAGTATATGTTCCGGAGCCAGAACACCCGGAGTACCATGCACCATCAGATGATGACATTCAGGTTGAGGATCAGCCTTATGCTGATGATGCTTCACCGACCACTGAGTCACCTGAATACATTGCCAACTCGGATTCGATGAAGGAGGATACTAATGCAGATTCTATTGATTATCCAGATGAGCTTGAGGATGGCGAGGAGGATAACGATGAGGATCTCGAGGAGGATCCTAGTAAGGAGCATGAGCCAGAGGATGACGACGATGATGATGATACAGATGATGAAGATAAGGAGTCCACTAAGGACGGGGAGGAGGGGGAGCACCCAGCTCTGGCTTATTCTTCCGTGGTACCTGTTGTTGACCATATTCCCTCAGCTGGGCATACAGAGGCATTTGAGATGGATGAGGCTGCACCTACACCTAGATCACCTCAGACTAGGATCCCTTTTTCTCAGACACGTCTCTGTAGGGCACGAAAGACTGTCCGACTTGAGCCACCTATGTTAGCATCCATGGAGGCACGCATTGCTGAGCATGTTGCCGCACTTATACCACCCACCAACCCTAACTATGATCAGGCAAGAGCATAGGGCAACCATGATCTGTATAAGATATGACATCCCCAAGGAGGACATGCCACCTCGGAGGAGATTTGTACTTACTGCTCCCCCACCTAGGTGTGATGTAGCAGAGAGTTCTGCTGCTGCTGCTGCTAGAGCACCTAGAGGTCAGTATGATTTTGTTGATGCTGTTGAGGCCGGACAGGGTTTGATTCGTAGTCCTGGTCATGATACCCGGACTATTGCTAGAGCTGCTGACAGAGCAGAGGATGTTGGTTATGTTAGAGCTTTACAGACTTCTGAGCATAGGATGATGACTTCCATTGAGGAAGTCAATTTGAGGGTCAGCTACCAGGCACAGGTTCGCAGGCAAGAGAGTGAGATTTTCTATACACAGCTTCATGATGCTCGGACTGACCGCAGAGACATTAGGCTCGAGATTGATGTAGTGAGAGGTCAGAGGACTGCTTACGAGACAGAGTTGCATGAGGTACGCCAGGCTTACCTTAGTTCCGAGGCTCAGAACAGGGCATTATTGGCGCGACTTGAGACACTGGAGACTCACATGAGTCGTATGGAGTGGCAGCGCCAGAGAGCGGAGGATGATGCAGTCAGACAGATGATGCGTATCCATGTGCTAGAGGCTAGAGCTCGGATTAATACGGTGGAGGACGCCGGTAGTAGCTGTTAGTTGTACTTTTCATTTCTAGTTATCATGTATAGTCTATTAAGCTTTATGGGTAACTCCAAACTAATAGACTCTAGGAAGTATTTTCATTTTCTGTACTAAGATCATTTGTGGTCATTCTGTATCCAAACAAATCATGTATGATTCGACATTATGTTATGAAATGTTGATGTATGATGTTATGGTTGATCTCATTTTATTCATTTTCCATGGTGTTGTGGTGTAGTTATTATTATCATATCCATTTGTATCGACGTTGTGATTATATCTCACGTATATTATATTCTTGTGATTATTAGAATCATGCCTGTAACAAGACAAGGAACAAACGTCGCCATGACTCCAGAATCCATTCAAGCTATGATCGATCGAGCAATCCAAAGAAACTCTACTCAGGATGACAGAAGCCAAAGTTCAGGAGGAGGAATCAGAAGGCCTGTGCAACCTGCACGTGTCTGTTCCTACCCCGACTTCATGAAATGTCAACCCTTGAACTTCAAGGGAACTGAAGGCGTTGTTGGCTTGTCTCACTGGCTCGAAAAGATGGAATCATTATTCCACATTAGCGGTTGTGCCGTTTAAAATCAAGTAAAGTTTGTTACTTGCACTCTGCTAGGTGCCGCACAAACCTGGTGGAATGGTCATGTAAGAACCTTAGGTCATGATGCTGCCTATGCTATGACTTGAGGGACTTTCAAAAAGAAATTGACGGACAAATATTGTCCAAATAGTGAAATCAAGAAACTCAAAATTGAACTGTGGAATCTTAAGGTCAGGGGAAACGATGTTGCCGCTTACACTCAGCGTTTCCAAGAACTAGCCTTGATGTGCACCAAATTTCTTGCTGACAAAACCGCAAAGATTGACAAGTATATCGGTGGACTTCCCGATAACATTCATGGAAATGTCATGTCTGCAAGACCCAAGACTCTTGATTTTACTATCGAGTTGGCCAATGACTTGATGGATCAGAAACTCTGCACTTATGCAGAAAGGCAGAATGAAAACAAGAGGAAGGCTGATGGTTCGTCAAGAAACAATCACCAACAACCCTACAAGAAGCAAAATGTAGCTAGGGCATACACTGCTGGCCCGGGTGGAAAGAAGGTTTATACTGGGGACCTACCTCTGTTCACCAAGTGAAATTACCACCACACGGGGCAATGTACCCAAGTGTGGAAAATACAAGAGGTATGGCCATGCTACCACTGATTGTCGGGTCAATACCAACAATAACAATAACAACAACAACAAGAATCAAAAGGTTGGGGCATGCTATGAATGTGGTAACACCGGGCATATAAGAAGGGATTGTCCAAAACTAAAGAACCGTAGAAATGGCAACGGGAATGGCCTAGCTCAAGGAAGAGCTTATGCGTTGGGAGGAAGAGATGCTAGCCCAGACTCTAATGTTATCATGGGTACGTTTCTTCTCAACAACCGTTATGCTAAGATTTTGTTTGATACTGGTGCGGATAGGAGCTTTGTATCTAATACCTTTAGTGCCTTGATTAACATTACCCCCACTACATTAGAAAATCATTATGACGTAGAATTAGCCAATAGGAAAATCATAAGAGTTAACACCATAATTCGAGGTTGTACTCTAAACTTCATGAATCATCCTTTCAACATCGATTTGATGCTTGTCCCACTCGGTAGTTTTGATGTTATTGTTGGGATGGATTGGTTGACAAAATATCATGGAGTGATCATCTGTGACGAGAAGATTGTACGTGTTCCTTTCGGTAAAGAAACATTAATTTTTCAAGGTGATGGAAGCAATCCAAGGAAGGAATCCCGACTGAATATCATTTCATGCTCTAAAGTACAAGAATATTTGTCAAAGGGATGTGATGTCTTTTTGGCACACATTACTACGAAGGAAGCCAAAGACAAGTCAGAGGAGAAGCGACTTGAGGATGTACCAATCGTCAGAGACTTTCTGGAAGTTTTTCCTGAAGACTTGTCGGGTATTCCACCAGCTCGACAAGTAGAATTCTAAATTGATTTGGTACCAAGTGTTGCACCTGTAGCACGGGCGCCTTATTGATTGGCACCATCAGAAATGAAAGAACTGGCAGAACAACTTTAAGAACTATCCGACAAGGGATTTATAAGACCCAGATCTTCACCTTGGGGAGCCCCGGTCTTGTTTGTCAAGAAGAAAGACGGATCGTTCCGTATGTGCATCGATTATCGTGAACTAAACAAGCTAACGGTAAAGAACCGTTATCCACTTCTGAGAATTAATGACTTGTTCGACTAACTGCAAGGATCAAGTGTCTACTCGAAGATTGATCTATGATCAGGTTACCACCAGTTGAGAGTTCGCGAGGAAGATATTCCGAATACCATGTTTAGGACGCGTTATGGCCATTATGAATTCCAAGTGATGCCTTTTGGGTTGACGAATGCACCCGCTGTATTTATGGACCTCATTAATAGGGTGTGCAAACCATACTTGGATAAGTTTGTGATTGTCTTTATCGATGACATATTAATATATTCAAGAAACAAGGAAGAGCATCTCAAGCTAATCTTGGAACTACTTAAAAAGGAGGAGTTGTACGGAAAATTCTCCAAGTGTGAATTTTAGATTCCAAAAGTACAGTTTCTCAGACATGTGATTGATAGCAAAAGCATCCATGTAGATCCTGCAAAGATCGAATCAATTAACGATTGGGCATCTCCTAAAAGTGCAACAGAGATCCGCCAATTTTTAGGACTCGTCAGTTATTACAGAAGATTCATTGAAGGCTTTTCTAAGATCGCTAAGTCAATGACTAAGTTGACCCAGAAAAATGTGAAGTTTGACTGGGGAGAAAAGGAGGAAGCTGCATTTCAATTAATTAAACAAAAGCTGTGTAGCACACCCATTCTGGCCTTGCCTAAAGGATTAGAAAACTTCATTGTTTATTATGATGCGTCGCATAAGGGTTTGGGTGCCGTGCTTATGCAAAATGAGAAAGTTATAGCCTATGCTTCTTGACAACTGAAGATCCATGAGAAAAACTACACAACTCATGATCTGGAACTCGGAGTTGTGGTGTTCGCTCTTAAGATGTGGAGACATTACTTATACGGGGCAAGGTGCACCATATTTACTGACCACAATAGTCTACAACATATCCTCGATCAAAAAGAGTTGAACATGAGGCAACGACGTTGGTTGGAGTTGCTTAGTGATTATGATTGTGACATTCGTTATCACCCGGGGAAAGCGAACGTTGTTGCTGATGCTTTGAGCAGAAAAGAACGGTCTAAACCTTTAAGAGTTTAAGCCTTAGTCATGACTATTGGTTTGAATCTTCCTAAACAAATCCTAGAAGCTCAAACTGAAGCATTAAAACCTGAAAACCTCACTGCTGAAGATGTTGGAGGTATGCTCCAACAAGACGTTACAAAGGAAAGATTGAAACAACGTGCGGAACGGAACCTTATGTTTAAACAACAGAAGTTGGTTACCGTGTTATAGCGACTTAAGGACTCTGGTCATGCACCAGTCTCATAAGTCAAAATATTCTATTCATCCGGGTTTAGATAAGATGTACCAAGACTTGAAGCAGTTGTATTGGTGGCCTAACATGAAGGTGAACATTGTCACTTATGTTAGCAAATGTCTAACTTGTGCTAAAGTCAAGGCAGAACATCAAAAACCTTCCGGCTTACTAGTCCAATCGGAGATTCCAGAATGGAAGTGGGAGAAAATCACCATGGATTTCGTCACTAAACTCCCTAAGACGGCAAACGGTTATGACACCATTTGGGTGATCGTTGATCGTCTAACAAAATCTGCTCACTTCCTACCAATGAGGGAAAATGATCCCATGAAGAAGTTAATGAAGCTTTACATGAAGGAAGTAGTCACCCGACATGGTGTGCCTGTATCTATTATCTCCGATCGTGATGGTAGATTTACTTCACTATTCTGGCAAGCACTTCATAAGGCTTTGGGAACTCGATTGGACATGAGTACGGCTTATCATCCTGAAACTGACGGTCAAAGTGAAAGAACTATCCAAACCTTGGAAGACATGTTACGCGCTTGCGTGTTAGACTTTGGAAAGAATTGGGATAGACATTTACCGTTAGTGGAATTCTCTTACAACAACAGTTACCATACCAACATAAAGGCTGCACCCTTTGAGGCACTGTATGGACGAAAGTGTCGATCACCTGTATGTTGGGCAGAGGTTGGAGATGCTCAGCTTACTGGTCCTGCAATAATTCATGAAACCACCAAAAAGATCGTCCAAATCAAAAGCAGAATCCAAGCCGCTCGTGACCGACAGAAGAGCTATGCAAACATTAGACGTAAACCTATGGCATTTCAAGTTGGTGACAAGGTCATGTTAAAAGTTTCGCCTTGGAAAGGAGTTGTGCGTATTGGCAAATGGGGGAAGTTAAACCCTAGGTATGTTGGTCCTTTCAAGGTAATCGAGAGAGTCAAAACTGTTGCCTATAAACTTGAGCTACCACAACAATTAAGCCGAGTTCATAATACGTTTCATGTGTCAAATCTGAAGAAGTGTCTGTCCGATAAATCACTCGTGATTCCGTTAGAAGAACTACGTGTTGATGACAAGCTCCACTTTGTGGAAGAACCGGTAGAAGTGATGGATCGTGAAATCAAACAATTGAAGAGAAGTCGCATTCCCATCATAAAGGTTAGATGGAACTCTAAACGAGGTCCTGAGTTTACATGGGAATGTGAGGACCAATTCAAGCCGAAGTATCCACATCTTTTCACAAAGACCGCACCGTCGTCAAGTTCCGCGTCTTAAGCCTTGAGGACAAGGCTCATCTAACCGGGGGAGACTATAACACCCCGTGTTTTCAGGTCATATTACGATTCCAAATTTATTCATTTTCCTTTTTTTATTTATTGGGTTTGTGGGTTTACTTCCATTTAAACCACACTAGTTAAATCGCGTAGGCATCAAACGTTATCGTTAAGCTAGAATTTTGACCTAAGCCCATCAAGACCTTACTTGAACCCGTTGTATTCGCCATTTATTTTATATTTCTCGTCAAGAAAGTTACTAGATCACATTCATTTCATCCTATCAAAAATAAAAGCCATTCAAAATAAACTACACCAAAAATCTTAACTCTTATACATTAGGAAACTAAATAAATTAGGATAGAGTCCATATACACCTACAATGTAGCAAATAAGTCATGCATCCTTTGTTTAAACCTCCTCCAGCCGAATAATGCAAAGAAAAAGATAACAAATCCCATCCTAAGTTAACTCTTTTGTCCAACGTTTAAAAGCCCATAACCCTTTTCTCCCAAAACCCACATAATCTCGTGACATCTAGCTGCTATCACCTTGATTTTGCTTCCACGCCATATACAGTTTTCACCTTTAAATCACTATACATTGACCAATTGAAAACCCAAGAAATTCTTTACCCCAATTGGTTTAACAACAGAATGTGACTTCAAGATGAAGCACTATGCATGCATTCTTTGTGAGTATAAGAAGACTTGCATCCTTTTTGCAAACACAGAAGAAACAACAACATCCTCATTATCATACCTCACCATCTCACTTGGTTGTTTTCTTGGCATTCTGGTTCAACGCCTACACAACACCCAAACAAACCCGCGCCCCTTTGTACCCTCGTCATACGCAAAACCCTAGCCCTAACAAGGTTCTTGAGTGTTCCACTTCTTGTTATTCGAGTATTAAAACAGCAAAAAGAAGTGGTGTTGGGTCATAAGGAGAGCAAACGGTGGTGAAAATTCGTTGGTTTGGAGTCACGTAGGGTTTTCAAGCAATTAGGGTTTTCTCGTTGAGTCAAGCCCTTCACGCACACAACCTCGCGCTTTACTGTGAGCCGTTACTTCTATTTTACTCCTTTATATCATGCAATTCTTATGTCATAGTGTTGTGCTTAAAACCTATTAAGAAAGAAAACACTTTTCTTTTGAACACTATCTGATATGAAGTCGAATAATACTATAACGTTTATTAAACTTGTAAAATGACAAATAAGTTATGAAACATGTTTATGCTAGGATATTTAGGGTAGAACCCAGCCCCCTTTGTAGTTTGAATACATTGGTTTAAGGGAAAGAGAAACGCATAAGTATTGATAATGTAAAACGCAACCCACACCTATGATTTTATGTACGTTATTCGACACCTAGGAGTGGCCACAAAAATCGACTCTTTGTTTATTTCAAAAATAGGACATGTAAAGATTGTTTTGCCCCTGAAGTCTCTAGGTTTCGTCAAGTAGAGACAGAGTTAGAAAGTCTCAAAGGTGAGCAAAAACCTGTTACCTTGTTTCACTGTTTTTAAAACAACCTGGTAGGTCAACTTTAGGCTTTGATTCAACTCAACTAAACTAAGAGATAAGGTCAGTGCTTAGTGGTTTTTTGTAGTTGACATGACGAGCTTTTTTAGGAATTTGAATCGTCGAAAATGGTTGAGTAATGAGTTCGCAATCATGGCCCAAAGTTAGTACTGCTGTCACGCAGTTAGTACTGTGGACCGAAGGTTTGACCCCCTTACTTTGTGCTCATTTTTGACTTCGATATCGACCCCTAACCACAAAAACCTATAAAAGATAAATTATTGTCTTCGTGGCCTAGTTTTTAGAAGTATCCTTGGTTTGTCATGACACGAAGTAACAAGTTTGAATTCCCTCCTCGAGCAAAAGTTAGCAAAGGGCACTCTTGAGAAACACTTACCAAAATCTCCACTTTCTGTCTAACTATGCCGCGACACACACCCCTTTTAACCACGTGTTTAACCCATTAAACGGCCTCGTAAGATAAAACTCATAAAAGATGAAGTATAGCCGACCTATCCGTGACCATAACGATATTTTTAGATTGTCCTAACATTAAGTATCGAGATCACAAACTGAGATCAAAACTCAGTGGATGTCATGAGTAAAACACTTGGCCAAGAATCACTAACTCAGGTTTTGTAACCTTGTCGCGACACACGACTTCAGCCACAGTTTCGACCCTTTAAACACCATCGTTGGACAAAATTTAAAAGACGAAGTTTGTAGTCTACATGGCCAAGCTTTTAAATGTACTTTTAGTTTGTAATTTCGTCTAGTAACGAGTCTGAAAATAAACCCTAAAACTCTACGTTTATCACACCCTTTTTAGAAATAAAACTTAATATTTTTCTAACACTTTTAATTAGTTTTCGTCACAACTTCGCCGATTTTTTACGCACTTAGAGACCAAACCAAAGACCGATCTAAACTAACATTTTAAAGTATGAATGACCTAGTTGCTTAAAACTCCGAAGTCGTAAGTTATATACTTATATTTTAGCCGCGTTGACCCAATAAAGTTGACTATTTTAAGAACAAGGAATTGTTTCTAAACGTCATCATTTTAAATAAAGTTCAAGCACACACTAGGGACAAGATTGCATGTATTTATATTATTATTTTTTCGTTTAGTGAATATGTATTATTTATTCATAGGTTGCGGATAAAGCCTTTTGCATCGTTCTTTGTGCCACTACCTTGCTATTCCGTATTCATTACTTGATGTGAGTTTATAGTCCGCATCTTTTATACCTTTTCAATCATTTATCAAATATCGGGGATGAGATCATGTTTGTTTTACAAACTGGATGCAAGTACATTTTAAATTCAAATATTACGAGTTTGCCTAAGTAGCTATAACCCACTATGCCTACCATCATGAAATGTTAATTGCATAGATGTAACTGTTAATTGCATTATGTAAGCGCGAATGTTATGAATAGATCTATTTGGGATTAACATCCCCGTTCGGGCAAGTAGCACTTGCTAGTTTACCGGTTGGCCGGAAACGACGAATGTATACCATTTGGAATCATAGATGTTACGGGTTGAACATCTACATTGGGAAAAGTCATTTATATGTATTTGATATACATACATTATTTAGCTTTGGTGTCATGAGCTTAGTGCATTTCGTAATACGTTTTTGTGATATTGTATTCGTTGCTTTATTACAGGAAAATCTTGTTATCCGCTTCATTAAATTTAGAAACCTATAAATTCACCAACATTATTGTTGACAGTTTAAACATGTTTTCTCAGGTCAATAAGGTACAAGTCACGGATACATTGGACGGTCGTCATTTGAAGTCACATAATCATAAAGATTTGCATGCATTACATTTTAGGATATTGTTATGTTGTAAAATCTTTACTTTTCCAAGTTAAACAAGTTAAGCCCATGAGCTTTTGTAACGAACCACTTATGAAATCCAATGTATCAGTTTTTAAACGACCCTTATGATGGTCATTCTTATATCTAGTGCTATTGATCTATGAAGTAATACCCCCGGAACATCATATTCCGCTGTGGCCCATTTTGGGGGTGTTACAATCACTACCATCATCTCCATATCACAACCTGAACCATCTGTTCCTCAGAGAGAAGGAAAAGGCATTACCACTGATGAGCAACTTGAGTATCCACCAAAGCTTGTTAAAGCTTCATCTGCTGTTCGCCCTGATCCTGATGCTCCAGTTCTTGTTCCCTATACAAAAAATGGGAAATTGTTCTACCTCAACGAGGAACAAATTCAGGCACACATGGACAAGGAAGATCAGATCAAGAAGGCTGAGGAAGAAGCCAAAAGACATGCGATGACCAAGACTGAAGTAATAAAGATTGTACAAGAAGAGGCTGAAAAGACTGGAATTGATCCAAAGAAAGTCATCAGTGCAAAGGCAGGTGAAAAGTTCAAAAAGGCTCAAGATGCTGAGATGCAGGTTCACAGGAGACAACACATTAAGAAGGTTAAAAGGCTAACAGAGCTCAACAAGAAAAGAGCTGACCAGTATAAATGGACCATCTTCAACAGACTCAAGCCTGAGCCTATCACTGATGTAAAAATTCATCTAAATTTCAAGCCTCCAGTACTCACTGTCTACAGGAACAATGATAAGAGAAACTTTGTTGTTCACAACCCATTTAAGTTTGCAGATTTTGAACTTACTGAGTTGGATGAATTGGGTCCAATCATTAAGAAGAAAAAGAACTCCATCGTTAAGGACCTAATGCAATCATTCAGTAAAAGATATGAAAGACTAAAGAAAATCCCCGAAGAACTTGAAATTCAGTCTGCTCACCCTGCTCCTGTTCCTGAACAAGCTCTATCCCAAGCTTCAGGAAGAAAGAGGAAGCACATGGAACTGAAACTTAAGATAAAAGTGCTTGGGTTTAAATGCAATAGAAGTCTCCCTGAAGGTGTTCCATTTGTAAAAAACATGGTCATTGAAGAACTTGAGTATGAGATCTTCTTCACTAATGTGTTTGGTGATCAAGCCTTTCAAAGATGGAATGACATTCGTAAGGTTGAAGTGGATTCTCTGATGTCATACTTAGTGATGACCTCAATGATCAAGACCCCAGAGAATGCCAGGTTCGACCTGAAGCTAAAGAAGTTGATTACTGATGTAACACCCCCAAAAATACAACAACGCAGCGGAATACCACTTGGGGTGCTACTTCATAATACACAGCAATAGATACAAGAGAACGACCTCTAAATGTGTCGTTTGTAAAACAATCTCGTTGATTTTCTGAAATCAAAATAATAGTTTGTCCCATAATTGCATCACCATGAAAAACTTGAATGTAAAGACTCCAATGCACATCAAATAGTCCAAGCATCTAATTCACCTGAGAAAAACATGCTTAAAAGTGTCAACATTAAAGTTGGTGAGTTCATAGATTTGTTTAAATATGAATGTAATCCACTGTATCATCACAGTACCATGTAAAAATCCCAAAGATTTATAAAGAATGCACGACACATTTTATGTCAAAGTACCAATCTTATCCCAAAGATTTTTATAAAGAATGCATGACAAATTTTTATGTCACCAAAAGTGTATCCCTGGTACCCCGTGCCTATTGATTTCCTGAAAATAATATATATAAGGTAGGACCGCAAGAATTTTTAGTGATAATGCAACACATGCAGATCTTACAAAAACTAGATTACATTTACACTAAGCTCATGACACTAAAGCTCGACGATCTTGTTCGCATAATATTGCTACTCAGCCTGTGATGATGTTCTAACCCGAAACATCTAAAATTCGACATG